>BSBK01002215.1:760000-895000 GCA_027943335.1 Chamaecyparis obtusa | reverse complement strand
CAACCCAATGCCCTTATGACACTTGTCACAAGGAGGTGGCCCTAAACTAGCACAATCCATGTGCTCCCCTTTGAGTGAATCTTGGCCTCTCTTAAGGATTTTGATCCTGGCCACTCATTCCCCCTTAGGAAATCCTATAAATACCCTCATTTCTAAGATCAAATTCATTAGCTTAAATTTTATTCTCATGCATTGTTATCATGTCATTTTATTTCTAGCTTTACAATAATCATCCTAATTTAGTTTACCTTCAAGCATTTTTAGCTCATCTTAATATAGCTTTAATGGATTAACCTAGCTTCTTCCATTATTTTGCATAAGCATAGCATCATATCACATCTCTATTTGGACTAAAATCAATCTTAGCATAAGCATCATATAGCTTAATCTCCATTAAAGCATTTTTGAGCTCTTGAGGCCTTAAGGGCAAATCAGGTGTTCTATACCTATTTTGTGCCATTTATGGGGTTCTCATGAGTTTCAATCCTTCTAAATCAGTATTAGGAACATGCTCCAAGTGCTTAGAGAGCACACCCACATCCCCTTAAGCAAGAGCAAATCAAACAGTGCTTGGGTGCACCTGTTTAGGCTCAATCTGAGGTGGCTAGCTTAGAGTTTTCCTTGTTTTGGATAGATTTCATGTTAGGTTAAAATCTAATCTTTCTTTGCCTTGAAGCTTTCAAAACAGGTATCCTCAAAAGCCTAGTCTACATTCTGGCATGCCCGGTGGGACCCCTATCCTGATTATCTACATCAAAATTAGCATTTCATGGCCATTTTTCTCTTCTATTTCTGAAAATTCTGGGTCTCAACATTCTGTTTTGGGTTAAGTTGCGCATACATCCCAAAAAACTATGCATTTATATAAAATTTGGATAAGCTGCGCATACATGATTGGAAACTACACATTTGTCAATATAAATTGCGCATCTGTAACATTTACTGCGCATTCATCAAAATTTGTGGTACTTTTATCTAAATTAGTTGCGCATACATCAAAAAGAGTTGCGCATGTGCACTCTGTCAAGATGGCAATTTTGTAAAAAAAAATCACATCAGGACAACATCATTTGTCACTACGCATACATGCCATATTGTTGCGCGTTTGTGCAAAAAAAAAAATTTATGTTGCTGCGCATCCGTCACAATTTCCTGCACATTCGTGCTTTGTCTCTGCACATGCATTCCAGAGAGCGGTAAACTAATGCTTTTAAATTTTCTTAACTTTGATTTTTCCTTACAGATTCTAACTATTGTTTTTTTTAAGGTACAAAAAAATCAATCAAAGGAAAAGGTCAAAACAAATCTTGAATGAAATTAAAGAAATAAAGCTAATTCCTAGAGCGTCATTGTCCATTTGAAATCCAAATTCAATCTTGAATGCATTAAAGAAAAAAAAACATCTCTATTCCCTTCCTTTTCAATTCAAGCAAAGCGCAAATTCAATCTTGAATGCCTTAAGGATAAAACAAAGCACTTCAAAGTTCTAAATCAACACGATAATTCAATCTTGAATGCCCAAGTCAAAGCAACTGCAAACGCTCGAAAAGTCTTTTGGAAAAAGAATAAATCAAAGCCTAAACACTTGTGTCTTCAGTTATTCAAATTCAAACATCACTTAATCAATTTGGGAAAAAGAACAACTTGCTTGATGTGCATCTAGGAGCTTTTATTTTCTGTAAAACCTATTAAAGTAAGCAATGTAGAACATTTGGCCTCGGACAAGTTCACTTGTTCTACTTTTAGCGAGGCCTATCCAGGGAGAAAAGTGCTTCCTCCTTGGAGAATGACCTCAAACCAGTATCCCCCCCGGCCGGTATATAAATAAAGTGAAGGCAAAAAGTACTCACTTATATCTCCTAATCCACGGGCATTTTGTGCCAAATGCAAATGTCTGGGGACAGGTAAATATTCCTCCCCCAGTGTTGTTGGCTAGGCTCTTAAGTGGGTCACAGGTGGTCAGCATAACCGGGTATGGAGACTCCATGGAACTATTAAAAACTTGATAAAATAGAGGCTACCCTATCTACATCCGAAAGTATCAAAATCCTTGTGCAAGGACCGATTCCAAGGGGTTTACCAGGTCCCCTCAAGATTACTCACCATTTGTATTCCCTTCTAGGGGGTACCAAGCTGTGGGCAAGTGATTTTGATACTCACCTTCCTTAAGTAGATCTGTTTGAAGTGCTTGATAGTCAATACTCTGTGAGAACATTGTTTGAACATACACTTTCAAAGCTTTATCAAAGTCAGTTATCCTATTTGTATCCCACAAGGTTGCTTTGTCCCTTGTGGAGATTTCTTTTTCAAAAAATCTTTGTTGAAATCTATCCTTTGCCATTGGGAAACATCAAATTGATCAACAAACCCAGTTTGAGATACTCAAGACATTTTGCAGAGAAACTCTTGAAATCAGATATCCAAAGAACCTTTTTTTTGTCTCAAACCAACTTATCAAAATTTCCCTGAGCTATGCCCATTTTGATCAAACATCTGAAAGCTAAGTTGCCCAAATCCAAAGCCTATCAAGAGAAGAAAGTTGCAGAAAGAAACCTTATGAGCCATCAATCCTCTATCCACGCAACCCAAGCAGAAGAAAAATATCAAGAAAAGCTTGATAATATTAGCTATAATGCAAGAGTCAAATAGTTTGCCTACTGATTCCAAGTGAACCATCACTACATCAACCTTGAAAGAGAAGATTAGCTGAATCCATTGCATGTCCCATTCTACCTTCAGATCTCAAAATCCTATCTTGGAAGTCCTTCATCCTAGTTTCATCCTAGTTTTATCCCACATCATCACCAAACCTTAGTTGCATCCTAGAAACCTTCTTAGTTGCATTCATCATCATCTTCCTAGCAACATCATAGATCATCCATCTCAATTGCATTTGCACCATCCTTTTAGAAAGAGAATTGTTCCATCATCCTTCACCATCTTTCCATCAACAATCCACAATCAGAGTCCCATATCCTTCATCCAAATCCAGCATCCAATATCCAAATTAGAGCTCACCATCCTTTGCACCAAATCCAAAGATCCAAATCCACAAGTACTTAGTGTTCAAAACCTTTGAGTTGTTTCCATTCCTTATCCTAAATGAGAAATCATCCCCCTTTTGATAGAGCATTGTCTAAAGGAAATCCAACTTGTCCTTGCATAGCCTCATCATCTCGAGCAAGAGATTGACTTGCATTGATAAGAATCCAGTTGACCGAAGATCATTAGTCTATCCTAGGTTGGCCAAATCCTATCATTGATCCTCCATTGGGAAAAATAGCAGCTCATTGTTGACACTTAGTAGTCTTCCACCAGCACCCCACCAATCCTTCACCCAATCTTGACCTAAATCAGAGCATCCCATCAAGCCTCCATCATCACCAAGCTTTTTTACAAATCTGTCACCATCTCCCATCAATCTTCCACCATCCTTGATCCAAAGCCAACCATTTCACCAATCCTTGCATTACATTTTAGAAATTCATCATCCTTAGAAATTCCTTAAGCTTGCATCTATCATTCTTTAGAATCTTTAGGAAACATCTTGCATCCATCTAGCATCTACATTTCCATGCCTATCGAGACAAGATCTAGATCTAGGAAATGAAGGAACATGAATCCTTATCCAATCACTAGCTCATCTAATCCCAACATTTTTACCAGTGCGATGGTAGCCTACAATCCCCAAATACAAACTGGAAATACATGGGATGATCCCAATATCCCCTTAGCTCCTCTGGCAATAGAAACATTTGTGAATCATCTAGAAAATCCACTAGTAGTCAATACACTCATGGCCCAAAAATAGCAAAGCATGTTCACTAACTTTGCACACATGTAGACTTCCATTCCACCATATCTCCATCCTTGCATTCCCATAAGTACTATCCAAATCCTAGCACAAGTATACTCCCCATTCATCCAACCATTCCTTGATCCAACCTTGCAAACATCTCAAGAAAACTCCACCATTCCCCTCCTTTTGCAAGGAAGCTTCGCAAGTCCCATAACATAAGCTGTAACACCATCTTCTCCATTCCCTATCACAGGTACTTCATCATCCTCTATGACTGCCCAAGCTCTTGCACAAATCCAACACTTGTCCCAAAATCAACTCCCACCTCTTACACAAACCTTTACAAAAGCAGTTCCACCATCTTCCATAGGCCAAGCAACACCTTTCACTCCAGGAGGGATGCAATCATCCTTCCCCTTCACTTCACAAGCTTCCACATCCACACCTTTTATGCTAAGAGGGATGCAATCATCTTTTCCTTTCACTCCACAAGCTCCCGCATCCATACCATCTTTTCCAGGGTCAACGCAATCATTTCCCTCTTTCTCCCAACAAGCCTCCACATTAGCATCATCTATTCCAGGGGTAGTGCAATCATTCCCCTATCAAAATTAGAAAACTTCCACATCACCTTTTTCATGGGGAACACAAGTGTCCTCTTCATTCCCCCCCCAACAAGCATCTACTTAGGCACAAGCCCAGCAAAATGCCTTCACCACAGGAATGCCTTCCATGGGTTTTTTGACACCACCATTCATGTCCCAAACTCCCATCGCATCTACCTTCCTGGCATCCACTATAACACAATTCCCACCTCACACTGGTCCATATTGGGGTTTCACTCAAGAAGACATGAAAGCCTTGGGAATACCAACTCACTCTCCTACATCTGTATTTGCAAACCAACAAGCCACCTTCTCACAAACAGCACAATAGCAACCACCACAACCTCCACCAACCTCATCCTTCATGAGCTATCCATTCCCAACACCCAATTCTTTTCAGCAAGTTCCTCCACCTCAGTAGCAAACTTCATCCCATTTCGCAAGTTATCCTACCTAGTCACCCTCTGCTTCGGGCTTCCCAACATCAATTCCACCCTTAAGCAATATGGGAATACACCTGACTTATATTAGTCAACCACAGAGCCAATTTCAGCAAGGACCATCTTACCAACAAGCTACGTCATTCCACCCACTACCCCCATAGCAACCATACTTCCAGTCACAGCAACAAACCCCCATCATTCCCCAACAACAACAAGTTTCCTCCTATCAGTCACAGCAACAAGTCCCCATCATCCCACAACACCAGCAAGCAGTTCCATATCCCACTCCACAATACCCACCGCAAATGGGAGTACCCACTCAAACACTAATCAATGCTAAATGGGAAGCCATGAAGAATGCTCTTAAAGAGCTTCAAACCGGTACTGAGAACAAAACTTACAAGTTTGAGGAAGTGTGTCCTTATCCATTTGACCGGTCCATTGCCGCTATACCTTTCACCAAGCACTTTGAGACACCTAAGTTTGATAAATATCAAGGGAAAGGAGATACAGTCAATCATATTAAAGAATTCTATATGGCATGCCAAGAAGTGGCTTATAGTGATAACTATCTCTTACGCCTATTCCCCAAAAGCTTGGGAGGAATTGCTATTGAATGGCTCTACAAAATACCATGTGGGACTATCATGACCTTTTTTGAACTTTCTAAGAAGTTCATTGCCCACTATGCCCATAATGTTGAGAATGAGTTGACCTTGTTAGATCTCTGCAATTCAAAATAGAAAGAAGGAGAAAGCCTAGCAGAATACTTGCAACGATGGCAGAACCTTACCACCAGGTTATCATACTAGCCACCTGAAAAGAATTTGACCAAAATCTTTATTGATAATCTGCATCCTAAGCTATCCCACTTCATCAGGATGAATTGTCTCCAAACCTATCAAGATATCAAGAGCAAGGGGATAGTTATTTAAAAAACCCTCCTAGATGAAGGCACGATCTGACACTTCAAAAATGATGCCCAAAAACCCAGCAATGATAAATCTCATTACTGGAATCGTAACAAGAATGTTGTTACTGATGGAGCCACTGATACCAAGCATGTCTAATTTATCATGGCTAGTCCTCCATCAACTCCTGCATACCAACAAAAACAAGCTCCTATCTAGCAGTTGTGTGCTATAAATGTGACCACACTTCTATGAATCATTACATGCAAGGAAACTCAAGAATGAGCCCTCACAAATCGATCCATAGCTCCCTAGGCATGGAGTGCAAGGGTTTTTAAGAATGCTCTCAGCTAGAGCCATTTAGCCTATAACCTTGCTAGTAAACCATGCAATGGGAGATTCAATGAAGACAAGGGCAAGAATGCCAATATCCCCAAGAATCAAGGATAAAATGCAATGCAAGCTAGTTTAAGAATGGAAATGCAAGCTAAACTATGGAAATGAAAGATGCAAGTATTACAAAGCCTCCTAGTTAAACTAGATGAATTAATCTAAAGCATAAAGGAAATCTAAGCTAAGAATGCCATGAAAATGAAGCTACTATGCAAGAAATGAAATCTAACTATGAAGCAAGAAAGCCATGATGATGCAAGAATGAAGACAAGAAGATAGAGTGTTGATGAAGATCCAAGATGAATGCCAACAATGCTCCAAATCTTCAAACCCTAGATGCAAGAATGTCTCCAAAAGCTCCAAGATGACCTAGAAAACCTATAGCATAACAATAGCATAAAAAGTTGGGGATGCAAATGAGGAAGAGAGCTCTCCTTTTATAGGGAATGAAAAAGGAATGGGCCATGGAGATTAAGAGGCAAAATATTTAATCAACGGTGGAGCTTAAAAGAGGAGCAATCCATGTGCACAAGTATCCTCCAATAGGAAAATAAGAGTTGACTTTTGTGTCCATATGAGACAAAAAGTACTTTTCTCTTTCTATAAAATAAGAATAATGCTTTATTTGTGCAACTTAGGATAAGAGGAAAAGTGGGGGCTTTTTATTTATTAAAAGGGGAGGAAATATTCCTTTTAATAAATAAAGACTTAGGATAAGACGGTTAGCCCATAGAAAATAATCGAATAAATGATAGAATTAGGATTTGATCAAGAATAAGCAATTGATGATTTAGCAAAAGGGGCTAATAGTCTAGATGACCATTTTTAGGTGTATACATTTGCCCCTCTTTGACTAATGTGTGATCGATTTGGGAACACATGCAGTCAAAGAATGAAGTTGAAATGTGAGATCGATTTGGGATCACAAAGCAACTCAGATCAGCCAAGAAAACAAGAGATAGCCAAGAAGGCAAGCAAATAACAATCTGACTCCAAAGAATGAAGTGTAGAGAGATAGCAAATCCTGCATGATCAGCCTGGTAGCGACAGTACTGAACACTTAGGAAAGAGATAGCTAATAAGATATGATGTGTCTGCCCCCTCGGGATCGAAAGAGAAATCCAGGTAGAGGGAAAGCAGAAGCAAGAGCAGCATGATCAAATCACTAGAAATCATAATCAAAGAGAGAGAATAGAATAACCATCAAGCAGCGAAGATATGCCCCACACATGGGACACGGGGCACGAACCTATCGGTCCCTCGACCCGTAAACACCACGGAGGGGGAGAATTTGAACTTGGGATTTGAAAGTGAATGAAAGACTAGAAGTTTGAAAGAGATGGGGATGAAGAGGTTATGATGCCCAGCGAAGATCAAAGGATCAGGCCTCAAAAGGTTAGCCAACTGTGTGGAAAAAGGAGAAAGGGTCAAGGTGAATGTGGATTTCGGTTTGGATCCCAAAATGAAGAGAAAATGATGTGAGATGAAAGACAAGAAAGTGAAAGACATGATCGGGAAGAAGCGAAAGGTGAGTGCAGCTGATTAACAAGTCCATGAAAAATGAAAGGAGAGCTCTCTCCATATGCAAGATGCAAAACTAAACTAACATGAACCTAAGAAATGCAAGCTACATGAAAAGTGGTTTACTTGCAAGGTTACGAAGCCAATAGGCATCTAATATTGATCATCGAGCGTTATTGGTAGCGTCGCAAGATCATACAATACACACTAGCATAACTATGTGGATCTGAATATGATCTATATCAGATAGAAATGTGGGAATCCCACCTAGGCATCAAAGACATGTAGGTCAAGATGACTAGCACAGTGAGATTACCTAAGTTTAATATAGCAACATTATACTCACATCGAGACACAAGGAAAGTCAAGATGGCTACAAGTATGCACTTGCACAAAAATAGTTAAGGATAATACCCTGTCAATCCACAGTGTCAAGTAAGACCAGCATAAATGCTCATGACAGTTAGGATCAACAAAATATACCCACAAGCAGAAAAAGCAATAAAACATGTTCTCATACCCTCAGTCTTCTAGCTATGCATCATCGAAAACTTCTCAGGGAGAGATCACTCATCAAAGAAATCTTCATAGACAGCATGCAAAGAAATAAATTCAAACAAATCTCAGCAAGTCAAGTGCGTGTGTGTAGGTCATAGAGTCAAACTTTGAGTATTGCATCTGCAAATGAGAAATATCGCATCATACTAGACTGCAGGTAGGACATCTGATAAGTGTTGAGAAACACTCGACGCAAGGGTAGTGTTGAAAAACACCATTAGGGTGGTGTTGAAAAACACCATTGGAACCAAGTTGCCCAAGAAACCCAGACGCACAAAGAGACCCAAGATAAGCTTAAAGCAACATATGCCCCCTAGACTAAGACAAGAATCAATTCCAGGCTAGGAGAGGCAAAGCGAGAAGTGGAGCGAAAGAGCGCCACGCAAGACTGATAGACATAGGTGCAGAGGGTCTCAAGCAGCGCCTGTTTCCAAGTTTTCACCACTTGATAGATTTTTTCAGGACTTTTTATAATTTTTTCGTATTTTTGCTACCAAGGCGCCTGTTTCCAGGTTTTCACCAAGGCACTTTTTCTTTTTTTTTTTTTTTTTTTTTTCTTTTTTTTTTTTTGAATATTTTGATTTTTTTGGTGAGACATCAAAGTGCCTATTGCTAGGTTTTCACTAGGATGCTTATTTTTTCAGTACTTTATATGCTTTTTAGGTTTTTTTTTCAGCATCATATATGATTTTTTTTGTAATTTTTTCAGGATCATAAAGTATGTACAAAGGATGCCCCAGATAGAAATGGGCATCAAGAATCTGCTTCCTCTGATGTAGAGAACTGATAGGCCCCAGGCCCAAATGCTATAGCTGTGATGATAGGAGGTCTCAACCAGTTTGACCAATAATAACCAGCCCTAAGCAATGTCTGAGTTAGTGGAGGATCATTAGAATGTGATCCACATATGCCATCGTGGATTTCAGTTAGTACTTTTTCTGACTCCTCTATTTCTAGACACCTAAGGAGAGTTCCATCTAGACCCTTCCTATACAAGCCACCAGAGACAAAGGCAAAGTGTAAGGGATGGCGGAAAGAATGGCACGGTGGATTTGCAAGAGGAATATGAGGTGGAAGATATGAAAAGATGGTAGGATTGTAAGATTTGTGAGCAGGATAGCGTAATTCATCCACCAAGAACTTGAAGTGAGATTTATGCTTTTTCATTTGTAAGATGGATGTCGAAGCAACCAAGGCATTAGAAACTTTGTTCTCAGCTCTAGGAATGGGCTGAAGTATGATAGATATGAGATCATGCTTGAGGTAGTGCATCATTTTTTTGTAGAGAATCAGCTTGTCATCTTTTATTTGAGAATCATTATTTTTTAGCAGATTTTCATTTTTACTTTTCTTAGGTTCGGATACCGCCACAATGTGGTTTTCACCATCCGACCATTGCTCTTTTCTTTTGACTTGATGACTGTGATGTTTGATTGCTGATTCAATCTTTTTTGTTGCTAGTTCGCTGGTGGAAGAAGTAACAGGTGTTGATGCGAGATGAAATGGAGTGACTGGTTCAATAGCATTTATGCGAGGGGTGTCATCTCTGGTAACAAGAGAGGTTGAGCCTATAGGGTAAGCTCCAAAAGTAGCTAGATCTAGACTCGTCATAGAAGAACCAACGTGGTCCACTAAGGCAATACGAGGAACAAACTCATCAGACCCCACACAAGACCCATCAACCACATCAGGTGGGTTATGAGAGGTATGAACCACATCAACATCCATATCTGTCATGGGAGGATCTTCTGGAAGAAGCTTAAGATGCCGAGAAGTAGAGATACTCATGTCATTATGTGAGAGATCACCTCTTTGTAGCAGTCGTGCAATGTTGCGACGTTGTCTATCATAGTGCAATGATTCTTTAGGCACATAGGTTCTAGACATAGAAGACTTAGCAATATCATCAGTAGGCATACATGCTTCTCCCCAAAGAAGTGAAGTAGAAGGAAGATCATCTCCCATTTGAGCCATAGTGTGTAGCGGTGACTCATCTGTATCTATGTCTGAATTACTAAGCATGGGAGTATTTCTAGAATCCTCTCTATAGATCCACTCTTGAATAGCTTGTTCTTCTCTTTCTGCTTCTAAAGGAACGGATGAAGGAACAAAAGTATCAAAGATCACCATAGCAGAAGTGGAAGGTTGCATCTGATCAGAAGGTCTCCCATATGACCTAGGAGAAATAGGTATAGAAGCAAAGGAACCCAGTTTATATTCACCCATACCAAGGCTCATCATCTTAAGTGATTTCTCAGCAGCAGCTAGAGATGTACTAGGATCAACAAAAGGTTCATTATGAGGAACAAATTTTTCAGTAGCAGCAAGAGCATTGATAGCAATAGTATGGTCTCCAGGAATCACAACCTCAGTGCCATTGTATGGAAATTTGACGCACTGATGATAAGTGGAAGGAATAGCCTGCATGTCATGGATCCAAGGACGACCCAAAAGAATGTTATATGCGAGTGGGATGTCCAATACTTGGAAGCTAATATCTTTCGTGATAGGGCCCACTCGGACAGGCAGCGTGACAAGACCTTTGGAAGATCTTTCCACTTCATCATAAGCTTTTATAGTAATCTTCTTCTTAGAATCCACAGCAAATTCTGACAAACCCAATTGTTGTATTACATTGAAAGAAACAATATTTAACCCTGCACCATTGTCTATCAGGACTCGGCGGACTCGGGTATTGTAGACTAGAACTTCAATGTGTAAAGCTAGATTATGTGGGTGAGCAATAGATATGTCATCTTCTGTAGAAAAGGAGAGAAATAGCGGAGATGAAATGTGGTTGACCATAGCCTGAAATTGATCTGGATCAAGGTCTTTGGGGACATGTGCTGTATGCAAAGCTTTCTCAAGGATTTCTCTATGCGAAGGGGATAACTGAAGCAACTCAAAAATGGATATTTGGGCTGACATCTTTTGCAAATGTTGGACAAGATCATAGCTAGGGGTGGCTGAAGGAGCCACTTGTTTGGAAGGCAAAGCTTTCTTGGGATCTTGCGCAGTTTTAAGGACAATCTTGGCTTGCCCCCTAGTAACAGCATTCAGTGTCTCACTTCGGGAAGATGAACTACCACATGTTTGCAAGACTAACTTTGGCTTACCATGATTGGTGTTATTATCATCTTGAGACCTCATCATTAGAACACTCTCAATGGGCTCTACCATGTTAATCACAAGCGTATTAGAAGGATACGTGTAATTGATCTTTGCATCATGATTCTTCTTATGTGTTTGAGAGGTTTCCCCCTTATCATGCTTAGGTAGAGGATCTTTGAAAGCTGTGTGATCAGAATTTTTAGTTAAGCCATCAGTGGAGATTGTGCCATTCTCAATAAGATCCTGAATATCATCCTTAAGCCTAAAACAATTGTCTGTTGGATGTCCCTTGTTTCTGTGATAATGGCAGTAATGATCCTCTCTCCACCAATCAGGCTTATTTATCGGATCCCAGTTACCAGGTTTATCAGGAAGCGTAAGATATCCATTGTCAACCAAAGTCTTAAGGATCACATTGTAAGGTTCTGCCAACTTGGTATAGACTCGCTTTCGAAATGACTTCTTAGGCTTATCTGAATATTGAAGTTTACGAGCACTGTGAGTGTTGGTAGCTTCTTGTTGTTTTGCTGCATAGATAGCATTGGAGAGATTGAAAGCGGGCTCTTTAACTTTAGGAGCATCAACAACCCCATCATTAACAACATACTTGTTTTTATTCCAAGGTTTGTTCTTGTCTTTACCATTGCCTTTAGCATCTTTATTAATAACAATATCCCCTTTTCTTATAGCTACATCCTCAATTCGATATGCACTTTCAACCATGTCATGGAAGGAGGAGAACAGTTGCTTCCTTAGATCATAAAATAGCTCAGGCACAAGTGTGTTGACGAAAATGTCAATCTTTTCTCTTTTAGGTAGCTGACGAGGATATCGAGAATATAATGACCTCCAACGTTGTAAGTAAGTTGCAAATGGCTCACCTTGATGTTGTCTTAGATTACCGAGATCTATCACAGTGACAGGTTGTTGGATGTTGTAAGAGTACTATTGGGTAAATCGCTGAGCTAACTCATCAAAAGTCTTAAGCGATGGTGTCAATTTCGCAAACCATTCCAAAGCTTGTCCTCTTAAGCTTCGAGGGAATAATCGTAGCAGAAATGTGTCTTCATGAAGAAAGTCCATGCTAAGAGCGTAAAAATGACGCACATGGTCATGAGGGTCACCATTTCCATCATACTTGTCATATTTAGGAACCTCAATATCCTTAGGAAATGGGACCATGTATAGACTTTTATCAAAAGGAAGAGCACAAATTGATTCTACAAAAGAGACCTTTGGAGGCTCTCTTTCTAATGCCATTTGGGTAAGGCGTTGATTTGTCCGACGTAATTCTTCTTGAAGGACTTCCAATTCATTTGGCACTCTTTGTTGGACAATTTGTCTGACATCATAGCCGGGAGGAAGCTTGTATCCTCTAGAAGTCATATATTGAAAATATTGATCGCCATTACGCTCTAAAAGCTTATGCATCATTCGTTGGAAATCCACATCTTGTTCACATCTCATAAGATCCTCACTAGAAATCTCATCATTAGCCTCTGCCTCATGTTGAGAGGGAAGAGGTCTAGGAGGTGAAGAAGGCATAGCAAAAGTTGGCCTTGGAGGAGATCTTGGTGGCGTGTTGTTGTCATTGTTGCCATTGTTAAAAAGAGGTCTATGCTCATGATTACTAGTCTCAGGTTGCTCATGAAATGTCCCTCTATAAGCCATGCGCCTAGTAGCATCCATCCTTTGTTGATTGTGTTCTTTGTCTAAGCGCGCTTGATTATCCTTACGCTCAAAGTGTTCTTGCAAGAGTTGAAACTTTTCTTGTTCAGTCAAAGTGAGTGAGACATTGTCTGCATTTTTTGGGGTCTTGAATGCGAAAAAGAGGAAACCTCCTTTATACCACGGTGTAGCCTTAGAATTCTCAGATTGGTCAGAATTAGAACTGTTGTTGCTAATGGGTACTTTTGAACGTCTAGTTGGAGAAGGTAACTGTGTATAATTGAATGGAGGATGACTCTCCTGCTCAAATTGAGACCGAGTTGTAACCGGCATGAAAAGAGATGTTGGTTGACTAATAGAATGAGACAAAGTTTCTCAGATTTGAGATAAGCAAAGCTAATAAAGATCACTTGTCAAATTAAAACAATAGAGAGATGGCTCGTCAAAAGTGCTCAAGCACTTACAGCAATCAATTGACTAAAGCCAAGCAACGAGCAAGAAGCTCAATAAGCAAGTAGCTAGAGAGGTAACCGTGATGCGACAAGTGATCAAGAGTAGCATTCATTAAACTCAAATCCAATAGTTTTAGCTCATTTGTTTCAGTCTAGAACAAATCTAAACATGTAAGTAACAAACCAGTTTCGAGTAAGAACAGAAAAGGACATTATACAGCAGGTTAAAGTGCAAGTTTAGCAACTCCGAATTGTAGCAATGACATGACAGTAGAAATGACTCAGGATTCTTGGTTGAGGGTATGCAAGGATACTTCAATATCATATGACTCTTGACCAGTGAACGTGAAAAACTCAGTTTTGAAGTGCTTGGACCAAATTTGTAGATTGAACAGTGCAATTTTTTAGTTTGACAAGTAGTAGCAGCAGATAAAAGACAGGTTTGCAAACAGTGTAGGATCAAACATGTCATAGAACACTTGAAACAAGGGCAAAAGCAACCTTGCCAAGACAAGCACTTGTGATATCAAAATAGAAAACCTTATGAATGCTACCGTTTGTTTGAATGTTGAGAACGTTTACATTGGTATAGCACAATCGAAGACAATTCAAGCAATTACTACCTAGAAGGACAAGGCTCATTACTTAGCAACGTGGCCCACAACTTGATGCTCCCTTGCCTCACACCAAGTGGTTGCCCACAAGAGATATTGGCGTTGTCATGGAAGTGTCAAAGACACAACCAAAGGAACACATATGGTGAGTATCTTGGGGTGATCCGGGTAAGTCCACTTGGATCAATCCTTGCACCAAGAAGCTAAGCGGCTAAAATAGGGTGGCCTCTATCTAATGGTTCATAGTAAGGGTTTCCGTTCATAGCACCCCTCTTGCTCCTCATAAAGGACTAGGACCTCGCGGCCTCAAGAGTACCTTAAGCATTCTTGCTTAATGCTTTCCTCATGGTCACAATCCCACAAGTTACTCACATCAAGCGAAGATAAGTACTATGTCTACCAAGGTTTTGTGTCCTTGATAGCCTTGAGATTATAGTGAGTTGGAATCACTCGCCACCAAGGAAAATGATGACAAGGTTGTCCCCACTTGGGTCGTTCCTCTTGATTGCTCAAGAGCAGGCCCGCTAAAGGATCGTAAGCTAAACAAAGAGTGGATTAATTCTTGAGGTTCAAGGTTTTTGATTCACCACAAGGGTGAAGAGCATACTCCCCTATCTCAAAAACTTCTCCCAAACACACCAAGCAAGATCCAATTACCCCTTTGCTTCCAAAACCTCAAGATGGGTCAAGATTTTCTGATTCACCTAAAGGTGAAGAGCATACTTCTCCTACCACCCCAAGATTCCTTTCACAAAGTATTAAGTGCCTATGAAATGAAACAACTAGTATATGCCGCACTTAATAATAAAAAAAAGCAATTAAATAAGCACTTGATTTAGTTTTTATGCTTAGGGCAGCCCTACAAAAACCATTAGTAGCCCTCTTTGACATGCGTTCTTTTGGCAAAATATCTCAAGCAAGTGCACCTACAACCACAACTTGTTAGACCCACAATGGTTAGCACATGAAAAATCTGATAATCTGCAAAAATACTTGATCAAATGATAAAATCTGAAAATGAAACTATCATGGTTGGATTGGGCTCAGAAAGACCTTTCCAACGATATATCACACTTAAAATTTTGATACCATTTGCAAAATTTCAAAAAAAATGGGCACCCATTTTCCAGAGTGGCACGGATTTGAAAACGCCTGGAAATTTCAAAAAATTTCAAAAAGATAGCTAGCAACCCGAAACTTGCAAGATAGATAAAATAGCCTAAAAATAGCTCACTGCCACATTCAGACACAGTATCGTGCGATACTTCGCCCGACACCAGGCGATACTTCTCAGTCCGCGCGATATTTCGACCTACACCAGGCGATACTTCGCCCGAGACCAGGCGATATACCTCAATACTGCCGTGCGATTCTTCTCTGCCGCGAAGTATCGTACGCGTATAGTAAGGTATATCGCGCGATATACCTGAGAAGTATCGCGCGATATTCTGAGACAAAAAACCAGAGAACAAAAATTACGCTAAAAACTTGCCGAAAAATTGACGGAAAATGATGAAAATGCAGAATTTAAAGGACAAAGTCTATCTACTCTACCCCACGGTGGGCACCAAAAATGTGTGCTATAAATGTGACCACACTTCTATGAATCATTACATGCAAGGAAACTCAAGAATGAGCCCTCACAAATCGATCCATAGCTCCCTAGGCATGGAGTGCAAGGGTTTTTAAGAATGCTCTCAACTAGAGCCATTTAGCCTATAACCTTGCTAGTAAACCATGCAATGGGAGATTCAATGAAGACAAGGGCAAGAATGCCAATATCCCCAAGAATCAAGGATAAAATGCAATGCAAGCTAGTTTAAGAATGGAAATGCAAGCTAAACTATGGAAATGAAAGATGCAAGTATTACAAAGCCTCCTAGTTAAACTAGATGAATTAATCTAAAGCATAAAGGAAATCTAAGCTAAGAATGCCATGAAAATGAAGCTACTATGCAAGAAATGAAATCTAACTATGAAGCAAGAAAGCCATGATGATGCAAGAATGAAGACAAGAAGATAGAGTGTTGATGAAGATCCAAGATGAATGCCAACAATGCTCCAAATCTTCAAACCCTAGATGCAAGAATGTCTCCAAAAGCTCCAAGATGACCTAGAAAACCTGTAGCATAACAATAGCATAAAAAGTTGGGGATGCAAATGAGGAAGAGAGCTCTCCTTTTATAGGGAATGAAAAAGGAATGGGCCATGGAGATTAAGAGGCAAAATATTTAATCAACGGTGGAGCTTAAAAGAGGAGCAATCCATGTGCACAAGTATCCTCCAATAGGAAAATAAGAGTTGACTTTTGTGTCCATATGAGACAAAAAGTACTTTTCTCTTTTTATAAAATAAGAATAATGCTTTATTTGTGCAACTTAGGATAAGAGGAAAAGTGGGGGCTTTTTATTTATTAAAAGGGGAGGAAATATTCCTTTTAATAAATAAAGACTTAGGATAAGACGGTTAGCCCATAGAAAATAATCGAATAAATGATAGAATTAGGATTTGATCAAGAATAAGCAATTGATGATTTAGCAAAAGGGGCTAATAGTCTAGATGACCATTTTTAGGTGTATACAGCAGTAACCTCCTCAAGTCCATTAGCAACCCACACAATAATATCATTCTTAGAATAATCAGTAAAATTATCAGCAGCAAGCCCACCAAGGTTATCAAGGTAATCCAAACAATCAGGTCAATGCTGTCAATATTGCTCCCAAGCAAAACAAACCCAGAGCTCAAAATTATCCAAAGAAGACCTTCACACCACTGGGTGAACCTCTAGATGTTATCTTCCACTGAATGGCCAAGGCCAACTTGATCACATTTCCACCAATCCAGCCAGTTGATGATACCACTCCCAAGCCTGATTGGTACAAAGATCATGAATACTATGATTATCATCATGTCAAAGGACACACTACTTTGAAGTGTATGAGACTCAAAAACTATATCCAAGATCTCATTGATCAAAAAGAGATTCAAGTAGATACACCCGCTCAAGCCTCACCAAATGCCAATTTGCAAATTTATCAGAATGTGTTCCCACAACATAATGCTGGGAACAACCAAACTAAAGCCAATCATCCCTAGAACCATGGAAAAGGTAAGAAAGAAGATCACACTACTACCTATATCAATTATGACAATATTGTTGGATGTATAACCCAAGTTGAGCCCACAGTCAATGCCATCCATGTCAGAGGAGCAGATCATCAATGTGTTGTTACTACCCGTAGAGGCCAGATCACTGTTGCTGGTACCCAACTAAGGCCAACACATAATGCACACAATGCACAATATAACCTCATAGAACATCTTAGGAATACACCAGCCCAAATATCCATCTTGGACCTTCTTCGTACTTCACATCTCCATCAAGAGATCCTTAACCGAGCTCTCAAAGAAGGACATGTCCCCATAGACATTAACACCACCCAGTTTGAGACCCTTGTGGGACATCTATCCATAGCCTATGCTTTATCCTTCAAAACATCTAACATACTAGATGTTGCACCTAACCATACTCTCCCTCTCCGCATCACCATCATGGTCAGAGACTTTTCCATCAAACGGGTCTTAATAGATAATGGCTCAGCCCTGAACTTGTGTACTTTGAAATTCATTCAGTAGATTGGGTTCACCTAGGCTGATATAGCACATGAAGTAATCACTATCAAAGCCTATGACAATTTGGAGCATACCTCTGAGGGTACCATTACTTTGCCCATTCGGCTGGGCCTAGCTACACAAGATACCATTTTCCATGTTGTTGATCTTGACCTACCATTTAATATCCTCCTAGGCCGACCATGGATTCATTCCATCAAGGCTGTACCATCTACTTACCATCAATATATCAAATTTTTGCATCAAGGCACTGAGGTTACCATCCATGCTGATCCCCAACCCTTCGCATACTTTCGTGTGATGGAAGCATCATTCCCTCACTCCACTCATTGTCCTAGAACTGACATTAGTACTTCTATTGCCAACTCATCCTGATCCCATTGCAATCCAGAAACCATTCTCACCTCCACCCTCTCTTCCATCAAGATCAATAACTAGGGTTGTGGTGAATATAGCCTACATGATGAATTTGTCATAGGGGCCCTCCCACTTAATCCACATACTCAAGGGTACCTGAATCACCAAAGCAAGCCTATTGAAAAGCATCATGAAATCAAGAGAATGGAACCTATGACTTTTGAATCCCATGGCACATTAAACAGTCAATAAATGGATCCTGACATTAATCGATGGTTGTACAAAGATCCCCCACCACTTGACAAACAACTTCTTGGCTACTTCAAAGGTAAATACCCACAATCGCACAAGTACACTACTAAGCAATGGAACTACCAAGGTGGTGGTCTAGGACCACAAGAAGGTGGAAAAAAAGACCCAATTACAGCGTCCAAGAACCCACAACATCAGGGTCTTGGCTTTAATACCCCTCACCTGCATATACAAGGGCCCAATACTACAACTGGGGGCACCAACATGACTAGCGTTCCCCTCTTGAATAGCTAGGATGACCTCATAGAGATCGAAGACATCCCTGAAGAGAAAGAAATTAGTTTTTATGATGATATCTTTGATGATGAAACCCTCCTGGGGACTTTTGTCCTCTGACAACGTGCCATCAATCTCATAGAACTTCCCCTCACCCACCCTAAACTCATAGACTGGGACCAACCAACTGTCACACATACGATGAGTTCCAAAGCATGGAAGCACTCCTAGAATTCATGGGGGCATCAGGCCCACACTCAGTTCACAATTCAGAGTCAACTCACATCTATAAGCTTGACCCAGAAGGATACTTTGGGGAGGAGGCAAGCTTTAGCTATAAAAGAGAAATAGAAAGAGTAAAACATGAGTCCTTATGTGAAAACCCTTCTGGGGCACATTCTTATTCCAAAATAGTAAAAATAAAGAGCGTATCTTCTAGTGAAAACTTGGCAATTCAAGCGCTAGAAGATGAAGACTTGCCTCTTCCTCCCATCCAGGAACATAGACCTGAGC
Source organism: Chamaecyparis obtusa (assembly GCA_027943335.1). Classification (NCBI taxonomy): domain Eukaryota; kingdom Viridiplantae; phylum Streptophyta; class Pinopsida; order Cupressales; family Cupressaceae; genus Chamaecyparis; species Chamaecyparis obtusa. Next base: position 875,894 of record BSBK01002215.1, on the reverse strand, counting down.
AGTCACCTATCATCATAGAAGAAACTAAGCTAGTCAACTTAGGTATAGAGGAATGTCCGAGGATCACCTACATTATAGCCAACATGACAGAAGGTGAAGAAATGGCTCTCATTGCGCTACTTCAAGAAGCTACTAGGAACTTTGCATGGTCATACGCACACATGCCTGGACTTGATCCTAAACTTGTTGTTCATCATCTAGCTGTGGACCCCAATGTTAAGGCAATAAAGTAGAAGCTATGCAAAATGCATCCCAAAGTAGCTCTATTGGTAAAATCAGAACTAGAAAAGCTCCTAGATGCAAAGATTATCAGAGCTATAGATTACTCAGATTGGATCTCCAACATGGTACCTATCACAAAGCCTTCAGGTGACATCTGAATTTGTATAAATTTCAGGGACCTAAACAAGGCATGTCCTAAAGATGATTTCCTGCTACCTAACATAGACATTATCATAGATCTTACAGCGGGCTATGAAATGTTGTCACTAATGGATGGCTTCTCTGGATATAATCAGATTCATATAGCAGAAGCAGATCAACATAAAATAGCATTCACCACTCCATGGGGTACCTTCTGCTACAACATGATGCCATTCGGGCTAAAGAATGTAGGAGCCACATATCAAAGAGAAATGATAGCAATGTTCCATGACATGATCCACAAGATTCTAGAAGACTATGTGGATGATATTCTTGTAAAATCAAAGACACGCCATGAACACCTTGACATTCTTGAGAGTGTGTTTGATCACCTGCAACACTATGGGTTAAGGCTCAATCCAAAGAAATGTGTCTTTGGTGTTACATTTGGAAAGCTCCTAGGTTTCATAGTATCGCGATGAGGCATAGAGATTGACCCTAAAAAGGTCAAAGCAATAACAGAAATGCCTCCCCCAAGAACACTCAGATAGCTCAAAAGCCTACAAGGAAAGCTTCAATCAGTGTGTCGGTTCATTTCTTAGCTGGTAGACAAGTGCCAACCTTTCACACATCTCTTATGCAAAGACACAAGCTTCAAATGGGATCCCATATGTCAAAGAAGCTTTGATAAGCTTAAGGAGTATCTAGCCAATTCTCCAATCCTAGTATCACCAGTTCCAGGACACCCTCTCATACTCTACATCTCGGAAACCACTATAGCACTGGGGGCACTCCTAGCTCAACATGATGATGAAAACAAAGAGAGAGCCATCTACTACATTAGTTGAACTCTTGTCAGCTACGAGCTTAATTACTCACCTATGGAAAAAGCATGCCTTACAGTGGTCTTTGCAACTCAAAAGCTTAGACACTACATGCTCAATCACACAATCAGGCTCATTTCAAAGGTGGATCCCCTCAAATATCTACTATCAAGGACAACTCTCACAGGTTGTATGGCAAAATGGGTCATGTTACTCAGTGAGTTTGATATCCAATACATAGATCGGAAAGAAATCAAAGGGAAAGTCATTGTCGATCAGCTAGCAGAAGCACCACTAGTGGATGCTTATCCACTAATCATGGAATTCCCTGATGAACACTTATGTACAATCGAAGAACAACCCATGTGGAAACTATACTTTGATGGCTCCTATGCATCACATGGATCAGGAGTAGGAATCCTATTTGTCACACCTCAAGGTGACTACATTCCACAATCATTCAAATTGGGATTCCCATGTACCAACAACATTGCAGAATATGAGGCACTCATCTCAGGTCTCAAAACAGCTATTCAATGGAATATCATAGAACTGCAAGTGTTTGGAGATTCACAATTGATTATCAAACAAGTCCTTGATAAATACTAGACAAAGGATGACAAGTTGCTACCCTTCAAAGAGCTGGTAGATAGACTGAAAGAGCATTTCCTGAATCTACAATTCACATAGATACCAAGACTTCAAAACAAAGCGGCTGATGCAATGGAAACCATTGGATCCTTGTTAGAAATCCCATGCAATGCATCATAGTATGAATTCCTAGTTGAGTAGCTACATACACCAGCTTATGAGAATGCTGATGCAGAAATGGTGTGTGTCTTGGTTGGTCCCCAGTCCCCGTGGTACCATGACATCCATGCATATCTAAAGAATGGTATCATATCTCCCCATCTCACCAATAACCAATGCCAAAACCTTATTCGCAAAGCTTCCCACTACACTCTTGTAGCCAACACCCTTTATCGTCAAGGGTATCACAATATCCTCTCTAGGTGTTTAGATTCAAATGAGGCCATCCTAGCTTTACAAGAGGTCTAGGCTGGAATTTGCGGTGCCCATACGAGTGGCATGGTTCTAGCTAAGCATTTGCTTTGAGTTGGGTATTATTGGCCAACCATGGAACATGATGCTTGTGAGTTTGTTAGAAAGTGTTTACCATGTCAATAGCATGCAAATTTGATTCATGCACCAACACAAGATTTGTAGCCCATTGTACCACCTTGGCCATTTTCATGTTGGGGCTTTGACCTTGTTGGCTTAATCACTCCCCTTTCCTTGGATGGACACAAGTACATAATAACTACCATAGAGTACTTCACCACATGGGTTGAAGTGATTTCGCTCACCCTAACTACTAGTATCCAAATATCTAAGTTCATCCTTTACCACATCACTTGTCACTTTGGCATACCATCTACCATCTTCACTGACCATGGCACACCTTTTGAAAACTAGCATGTGGATAATCTATGTGATAGACTCCACATCCATCACCATTTCTCTAGTCCCTATTTCCCTCAAGGAAATGGCCAAGCTAAGGCAACCAATAAAACTATCTTCAAAATCCTCAAGAAGGTTGTCAATGATTCTGGTCATGACTAGCACCTCCAAATTAATCCTGCCCTTTGGGCCTACCATACTTCCTATCGTACTCCCACAGGAACCACCCCATATTCCCTTGTATATGGTGTTGAAGTCATTCTACTGATTGAGGTTGAGCTCCCATCATTGTGAGTCTCCATGAAGAACTACACCACTGATGAAGAATATTGTGTGGCCCATCTCACACAGCTAGACCTGTTAGATGAAAGAAGACAACAAGCCTATGATCACCTAGTTGCATACCAGAATTGAATCAAAAGGAGTTATAACAAGAAGGTCCATCCCAGACAATTTCAAGTTAGTGACATGGTCCTCAAAGAAAATTAGAAGGTCCAAGAAAATAGAGAAAAGAAAGGCAACTTTGAGCCTACTTGGTTGGGCCCCTATGTTGTCACAACATGCTTCAGCTCTGGAGCCTATCAACTATCTACGCCAGAAAGTGAGCCTTTGAATGATCCAATCAACATCATACATTTGAAGAGGTTCTATGCCTGAACCAAATCTATATATTCAGAAAATCCATAAAAATTGGAAAAAATAGAAAAATACAAAAAAATAAAAAATAAAAAATAAAAAAAAATCGTCCAATGGTGAAAACTTGGCACTTCAAGCACCTTGGACAAGTATGTTGGTGAAAACCTGGCAAATAGGCACCATACATAGTGGACCGAGTCATTATCTATCAAACTCCCATCCCCCCATCCCACCATCTCAATCATTTTTCTACCATCCCCATCCCCATCCACCATCCCCCAGCATTCCTCTTTTCATAATCCTCAAGAAAATCTGCAATCCTACCGGCACATATCATGTATCATATCTTGTATCATATCTTATACCATAGCTTGTACCATATCTTGTAACATATCCTGTATATCTTGCATAGTGTGATCTTTCTTGTACCATGTCCTGTATAGCACCGTCCTTCTTGTATATCTTGCATAGCATGATCTTTCTTGTACCATGTCCTGTATAGCAAGATCTTCCTATCCCCAATCCTGAGCTTCTGTACATATCCATTGTATATCTCTTTTCCCATCTATTGTACATAGTCCTCGTTAGTCCCACATCCACCATATTTGATCACAAATCTTGTCCTACCCAGCCTCGCACTTCAGCAACATCAATTGTCGACCATCCTTGATCATCGTGACTATCTTTGAACTTCATCATTTGCCAGCAAACAACAACACTCATTCTCCCATCAATCAGTGGGTCCTTGAAGATGTATCCTTCCTCCTATCAGATCTAATCTTCCACCAATCACACTAGGTCTATGTCGATACATCCTTCCACACGTTCAGACCAATCTTCCCACCATCAATCCAATCTATCGCCTCAAATCTCTCTCCTTGGCAAAGGTTGGCTTTTGAAGTTATCATTTTGGTCTTGGATTTTTGTCCTTTAGATCTTGTTAATCTTTTATGGCTTCTTGTTGTTCTCTCCTCAAGGTTGCCATGATCCTTTATATCATGGTGCACTGTGACTGAGGACAATCTAGGGCAAGGTCGTTTGATCTTTTGCTTCTGCCTGTGGGTTAGTCGTGTGTTTGTGGTTTCTTCAGCATCGTTTCCACCATGCTTCCTCTTGGGTTCATGCATGATGCTGGGGAAACCCAGCGTGTCTTTTTAGCATTTCTCCTATGCAACACTGGTGACAAGGCCTCATGATCCTAGTATTCTTGGTAGGTCTCTAGCAGTTCTATATTAAACTAGGTTGTGCTCTCAACATTTGCACTTGGAGCTTCCCCCAATCCCTTGCCTCCTGCCTCATATAGCTAAATCTTGCATCTTGCATCTCTCATGTAGCTACATCCTGCATTTTGCATTCCGTCTCATCTTGCATTCACTCATCTTTGCTCTTGGAAGCTTGGTTATTTATCTCCCCTTCTTCCTAGGTCCTTCCTTCTCTGTTTCCTTTCGAGAAAATTTCACAACGTTTACTCCTTGCGTTATTTTCTCAAGGGGGCACACCCCGTCATTCCTCTAAATTCTAGCCTGGGGCATCTTATTTCCTTGTCTTTGATGCCATGCCACTTGCGGCATTGCATCAAAGAGGGGCAAAATATAGACACCTAAAAATCCTTTAGAAAATAAAGTATTTTTATTTTCTGAAAAATCCCTGATGACATCATCATTTATTAATTAATTAATTATTTAATTAATTTATTTATTTTTATGTCATTAAATCCCTTTATCTTAATTAAAAATATTTAATTAAGAAATCCCTCCCAAAAAATTTTAAATCTTATTTAAACATTATCTCCTTATTTATTAATTATTTAATTAATAAATTGACCAAAAATCCCAAAATAAATAATTTATTTATTTTTTGCCCAAAACTTGGCCAATTTCCTTAAGACCACTAACCTCTTCCTGAATCTTCTAATCCTCCTTTAATTTTGATTAAAGGCTAATCCCATCATTTCCTAACCCTAATTCCAACTCAAGATAATTTAATTAAGATTAAATATTAATTAATCCTCAATTCCTAATTTACCCTAGGAAAACTCTAGACTCTTCTAGAACTTTCCTAATCCTTCCCTAAACGCATTTAGGGGAAATTAACTACTTTCTCTAAGCTAATCTAAGTCTCCTTTGACTCCTAGTCAAACCCTTCCCCTAATGAGCCTCAAACTCATTAAAGCCTTTGAGATAAATAAAACTTTATTTATTTCCTAAAATCTATGTTTATCCTAAGGAAATTCTAGACTCTTCTAGAAAGTCCTAATCCTAATCCTAATCCCCCCCTAACCTTGTCACATTCCCTAAACAAGGTTAGCCAATTCCTAAGCTTAACCCAAAGTCAATAGACTTCTAGAGACTTCTCTTACATGCATTAAATGCATTTAAGGCCTCTTTATCCCTCTTACATGCATTTATGGTGCATTTAAGAAGCCCCTCACCCCTTTCTTACACCCTTTGACCTTAGGCACATTTCTCAAATTGTGAACATCCCTCCCATCTTTCAACCCAATGCCATTATGACACTTGTCACAAGGAGGTGGCCCTAAACTAGCACAATCCATGTGCTCCCCTTTGAATGAATCTTGGCCTCTCTTAAAGATTTTGATCCTGGCCACTCATTCCCCCTTAGGAAATCTTATAAATACCCTCATTTCTAAGAGCAAATTCATTAGCTTAACCTTTATTCTCATGCATTGTTATCATGCCATTTTATTTCTAGCTTTAGCATAATCATCCTAATTTAGTTTACCTTCAAGCATTTTTAGCTCATCTTAATATAGCTTTAATGGATTAACCTAGCTTCTTCCATTGTTTTGCATAAGCATAGCATCATATCACATCTCTATTTTGACTAAAATCAATCTTAGCATAAGCATCATATAGCTTAATCTCCATTAAAGCATTTTTGAGCTCTTGAGGCCTTAGGGGCAAATCAAGTGTTCTATACCTATTTTGTGCCATTATGGGGTTCTCATGAGTTTCAATCCTTCTAAATCAGTATTAGGAACATGCTCCAAGTGCTTAGAGAGCACACCCACATCCCCTTAAGCAAGAGAAAATAAAATAGTGCTTGGGTGCACCTGTTTAGGCTCAATCTGAGGTGGCTAGCTTAGAGTTTTCCTTGTTTTGGATTGATTTCATGTTAGGTTAAAATATAATCTTTGTTTGGCTTGAAGCTTTCAAAATAGGTATCCTCAAAAGCCTAGTCTACAAAATAATATAAACATCACTGGACTTTTGATGCCCTCACATGGGAGGTTTTTCTCGAGAGATTCAAAGACCGATACATATCAGAGCATTTTAGACAGTGTCGCATAGATGAGTTCCATGACCTCCAACAAAGAGGTATGATTGTGGCACAGTATGAGAGAAAATTTATTGAACTCCTTCCCTACATAGATTATATGAAGGATGAGAAACTTTAGGTCAACTACTTCATCAAATGGTTGAACCACCCTATATCAGATAGAGTATGATTGGTACCTCCAGGAGAATTATGCTATACCATTGAGAAAGCCATGGTTGCAAAGGAGATCCATAATTGGTCATAGAACCATAATTCCATGCCACAAACTTTTCATTTCCAGAGATCCCACTTGATGAAGGGTGCTCCCCTTAATGCCACAAACACATAACAGAAATAGAGAAACAACAACAATAATATGCAAGAACAGAAAAATTGGCTTCTTATTATCTCCACAAATGTGGAATTACAAACTTTCAGAATTACAATATGCAAAGCCACATGGGCATTCCCTTACAATATTCTGTAGGACAAAGCCTCGAACTATTACCCAGAACTATTCTGAACTGCCTAAGACAATAATACAGCCTTCCTTATATAGGCAATTATCCACCGCCTGGGAAGGTTCTAGAATTTTAGCCAATAAGGCCGACCAACTTATAATTATTTTATTTTACATTTTATTACATCATAGTCGGCTCAAGATAACCTTTGAAACCCAAACAGAAATTTTGAAGAAAATTATTTTCTGCCATTTCGGGTGGCCCAACTTCCGAAGACCATAAGTCATCACCAGTTGACCCGCTCGGCTATTATAACCCCATTTCGGAAACGCCACGAAGCGCTCTACAGGCTTGACCCGCGCAAGTGCCCATCACCCAAATTTTTGACCTCATCCGGGGCCTCTAAAGCCTTCAAAACTGAGTTCAAAGTTTCTGTACCCTGCTGCCAATACCAAAAATCTTCAATATCTTCCAATATACACTTGATCTGGCAATGAAACTTTACTGGCAGACTTACATGACCAAAATGAACCTCCAAGAAAGAAATCAGATCATTCTGAGCACATGCAAAAATTAGCAAAAATAGTAACTTTCCATAAATAGTAGCTCTGCACTAAAATAGCCCTTATTGAATATAAAAATAGAAATATTTTTGGGTGATGCAAGATTGCTCTTACACCCAGGATACTCCTGCATCAGACACCCAGGGTAATTTGAGAAGTGACCCTGTCATGACTCAGGTGTGCAGAGGAAAACCAAGACGGTTAACCTCCTCCTTTGTTAGCCATGATGAATCTTCTACAGGTCATCCTTTCCATTTGACCAAATACTCTTCATATGTCCTATTCCTTGTGCTTCTACCAACACGACTGTCCAGTATGTCTTCGATCTCGTTAGTGTCTGAACTAGTTGCTGGAATACTCCACTGTGCTGTTGTGATCTCATCTTCAACACCTCCTTCATGATACTCTGTCAGATCTGAAATGTTAAACACTGGTGAAATATTCAGCTCACTAGGCAATTCTACCTCATATGCATTTCCTGAATCATGCTTCTTCAATATCTTACATGGTCCAAACTTCTTCATTTTCAACTTGTTATATGTACCAACTGGAAAGTGCTCCTTCCGCAAATGAACCATGACTTCATCACCAACCTGAAATTCCTTATACCTCCTTTTCTCATCTGCCTTAGCCTTATACTATGCGTTCATCTTGGTAATATGCTTCCTCACCTCCTCATGGATGTTCTTCAAGTGTTCTGCAAAATCCTCAGCTTCAGCACTACTTATTTCTCCTTTATCTATCTTTCTCAATTCAGATGCATTTCTTGGACTACTTCCATATACAATCTGGAATGGTGATTTACTAGTGCTCCTGTTGACAGAATTATTGTATGCAAATTCCGCCTGTGGTAAAATCAAATCCCATCCTGTTGGCTTATCTCCAACCAAACATCTCAGCAAATTTCCCAAACTCCTATTCACCACCTCTGTCTATCCATCAGTCTGTGGATGATGTGATGAACTGAATTTCAAATCTGTCTTCAACTTCTTCCACAATGTACGCTAGAAATATCCAACAAACTTAGTGTCCCGATCTGAAACTATGGTCTTTGGCAAACCATGAAGTCTCACTACTTCTCTGAAAAATAATTCTGCTACATGAACAGCATCATTAGTCTTCTTGCGGGGAATAAAATGTGCCATCTTTGAAAATCTTTCAACTACAACAAAAATTGAATCGTGTCCCCGCTGTGTCCTCGGTAAACCAAGAACAAAGTCCATGCTGATATCCTCCCAAGGCTTCTCTGGTACAGATAATGGCTGATACAACCCTGTATTCTACTTCACTCCTTTTTCCATCTGACATACTCTGCAACTTTGTACAAACTTCTTCACATCTTGCTGCAACTGTGGCCAATAATAATTCTCACTAACCAAACCAAGGGTTTTATCACGACCAAAATGTCTAGCCAATCCTCTGCTATGCTTCTCCTTGATGAGATTCTCCCTCATAGAACTTCATGGAATGCACAACTGACTCCATCTGAATAGCATATCATCCTGGATGATGAAATCCAACCATTTCGTCCTGTCTAGAGTAACAGGTTCTGTACAAGCTTTCCAAGCTTCACCAAAATCAGGATCCTCTAGATACAAATTCTTGATTTCCTTGAACCCAACCACTTCAATCTGCATTTCTGTCAGCAATAGTTGCCTTCTGCTAAGAGCATCTGCAATCCTATTAGACTTTCCACTCCTGTGTTTCAAAACAAATGTATAACTCTGCAAAAACTCAACCCATTTCAAATGCCTTTGATTCAAGTTTCCTTGACTATTCAAATATTGCAAAGCTTGATGATCAGTATACAAAAAAAACTCCTTAGGAAGCAGATAGTGCCTCCACTTTTTCAATTCCCGAACTATAGCATAAAATTCTTGATCATAAACAGAATATTTCCTCTTGGCATCATTTAACTTCTCACTAAAATAAGCAACAGGTTTACCTTCTTGGCTCATAACAGCTCCTATTGCAGTACCACTAGCATCACAATCTACTTGAAACACCTTATTAAAATCTGGAAGTGCTAAAATAGGTTCTTCTGTAACTTTTTGTTTCAACAATTGAAAACTCTTTTCTGCCCCATTAGTCCACTTAAACTCTTTTCTATCCCCTTTCATTGTTTCAGTCAAGGGTCCACAAATACTACTAAAATTTTTGATAAACTTTCTGTAAAAGCTAGCTAGACCATGAAAAGATCTTACCTCAGTAGTACTCCTTGGAGTAGGCCATTCAAGGATAGCCTGTACCTTCTCTGGGTCCATTTTTAGACCTTCTGCTGAAACTACAAATCCCAAATACACTAACTCTTTCTTCACAAAACTGCACTTCTTCAAATTAATCAACAATTTCTCATCTCTCAACTTCTCAAACACCATACGAATATGCATCATATGTTCCTCCAATGTCTTGCTAAAAATCAAAATATCATCTAGGTAAACAATGACAAACTTACCCAGAAATTCTTTCAGAACCTCATTCATGAGCCGCATGAAAGTGCTCGGCGCATTGGTTAGCCCAAAAGGCATGACTAACCACTCATATAGTCCTTCTTTTGTCTTGAAGGCAGTCTTCCATTCATCTCCTTCTCTGATCTGAATCTGATGATATCCACTCTTCAGATCTATCTTTGAGAAATACACAGCTCCACTCAAACAGTCCATAATATCATCCATTCGTGGCAATGGAAACCTATACTTGATTGTGATCTTGTTTATTGCCCTAGAATCTGTACACATCCTCCATTCTCCATTCTTCCTTGGTGCTAATACCACTGGTACAGCACAGGGACTCAGACTCTCACGGATCAATTTTTTTTGTAACAGTTCATGTACTTGTCTGTTCAACTCCTCACTTTCTGCAGGTGTCATTCTGTGTGCTGCCTTATTCGAAAAACTCTCTCTTGGGATCAAGTCCATCTGATGAATGATCTTCCTGACTGGTGGTAATCCATCAGGCACGTTATCGGATACAATATCTTGAAACTCATTCAACAAATCTGCAACTTCTACAGGAACATCTTCTACTTCCTCTTTACCAGCTTTTGGAATTAAAGCAAAACATACATGCTCATGCCTCATACCATCTAGGATATTTCTTCCATCAACAAAAGTTATCCTTGCATTACCACATACATTTTCTTCAGTCTCCTTCAATGGTTTTAGCTTATGTCGCACTCCATCGTTTGTCAGGGAATAGGTATTCGCACGACCATCATGTACAGCACATCTGTCAAACTGCCATGGTCTACCCAACAACATATGACATGCATCCATAGATATGATTTCACACAATACCTCATCTTGGTATCCGCCAACCTTGAACTTTACTAGGCATTGTTCATTGACCATGACCTTGTGGTCATCCTGTACCCAGGCAATCCGATATGGATGTGGGTGTTTTTGTCTCTTGAGCTTCAACTTTGTCACCATCTCTTCTGACACCAAATTGTCAGTGCTTCCACTATCAATGATCACATCACAACATTTACCTTCACACTTGCACCTGGTGCGAAACAGGCTCCTACTTTGCTCAGGTTGATTCTCACCACTCAACAGGACTCTTCTGTTAATCAACGTTTCTCCTCTTTCAACATCTTCAAAATTTGATGATCTGGCATCTTCATCTACATGTGCAACTCTGGCCTGGCATTCATTTCTTCTGTCTGTTCTGCCTTGGCACTGAGGACATTCAAATGCCCTATGAGCTTCTTCTCCACAGTGAAAACATGTTCCACGGAAGCCTCCTCTTCCAGATCCTTGTCCTCTTCCTCTTCCTCTTCCTCTCTGATCTCTATTATTTTGATTCTGGAAGCGATTGGAATTATTTCCACACTGATTCTGATTGCTACTAGCCTCATCTTTCTTTTTCAGATCTTCATTTCGACCACCATATGACCGTCCACCAGATCGTCCACCGCGACCTCTTCCGTTTTGTCTGCTCTCGAACTTCTTGTTTAGCTTTTCCTCTACTTTTAGGGAAAATTGGTATGCCTCCTCAATACTGCTCATTCGAACCAGATTCAACTCCTCCTGAATGCTTGGCCTTAACCCATTAAGGTATCGGGCAACTTTCTCCTTATCAGCTTCTGCATGGCCTATTCTCATGAGGAGTCGATAGAACTCCTCTGTATACTCCTGAATAGATCTTCCTGCTTGCTTCAAACTTTGCATTTTCTTTAGTAGATCAAGCTCATAATCAACAAGAATGAACTGTCGCTTCAATTTATCCACCATCTGATCCCATCTTATGATTTTATCTTTCCCTCTTCTATTTCGCTCCAATTGAATTTCTTGCCACCAGATCTTCGCATGACCTTTCAGTCTAGCCTTTGCAAATTTGACCCTATCAGGATCCTCAACATCTTCATACTCAAAATATTCCTCACATTCATTGATCCAGTCGATCAATTCCTCTGGGTTAAGATTTCCAGAAAATGTAGGAACCTCAATCTTAGGTCATTTCCCAATCTTGGAAATCGCCCGAAAAAGTCTTTCTTCCTCCTGGTTCACAATTTCAGCTTCTCCTTCTTGATATTCTTCTTCGGCTTCATCATCGCTTTCGTCTCTAACATTAATATTCATTCCTCTACGAATGTCTTCTTGTAATGCTCACACTTGTCTCTACAGCTCTCTAACCTCAGGTGTTACAACACCAGCTCTTCCGCCACGTTCCCTTCATGGAGGCATTTTCGCGATGCGCGCTGAAACCCTAGCCACGGTCCTGGTGCAAACTGCCTCATAGTCGGCGATCTGTTTACACACTCAAGAACTCGTGCTCTGATACCACCTGATGAAGGGTGCTCCCCTTAATGCCACAAACACATAACAGAAATAGAGAAACAACAACAATAATATGCAAGAACAGAAAAATTGGCTTCTTATTATCTCCACAAATGTGGAATTACAAACTTTCAGAATTACAATATGCAAAGCCACATGGGCATTCCCTTACAATATTCTATAGGACAAAGCCTCGAACTATTACCCAGAACTATTCTGAACTGCCTAAGACAATAATACAGCCTTCCTTATATAGGCAATTATCCACCGCCTGGGAAGGTTCTAGAATTTTAGCCAATAAGGCTGACCAACTTAGAATTATTTTATTTTACATTTTATTACATCATAGTTGGCTCAAGATAACCTTTGAAACCCGAACAGAAATTTTGAAGAAAATTATTTTTCGCCATTTCGGGTGGCCCAACTTCCGAAGACCATAAGTCATCACCAGTTGACCCGCTCGGCTATTATAACCCCATTTCGGAAATGCCACGAAGCGCTCTACAGGCTTGATCAGCGCAAGCGCCTGTCACCCAAATTTTTGACCTCATCCGGGGCCTCTAAAGCCTTCAAAACTGAGTTCAAAGTTTCTGTACCCTGCTGCCAATACCGAAAATCTTCAATATCTTCCAATATACACTTGATCTGGCAATGAAACTTTACTGGCAGACTTACATGACCAAAATGAACCTCCAAGAAAGAAATCAGATCATTCTGAGCACATGCAAAAATTATCAAAAATAGTAACTTTCCATAAATAGCAGCTCTGCACTAAAATAGCCCTTATTGAATATAAAAATAGAAATATTTTTGGGTGATGCAAGATTGCTCTTACACCCAGGATGCTCCTGCATCACCACTAGAAAGGGAATTAGAAGCACTCATTAGGATCATTCAGAGCACCTCAATAGTAGCAATCTTAACAGAGTCAGAGATAGAGGCCTCCATAGGGACATTAGGGCTCTAAGCCCAAGCAGTGGAATTCACAGGGTCCTTGGTGAGATTAGAAATCTTAGTCATAGTATGCACCACTAGCTAAGACTCATCAATCTTCTAGAGGTGGATTTAGTGGGTCTAGTATGATAGGTGCACAGTAGAAAAATAGATCTCAAGGGATCTAGATTTAGGCTAGAGGTCCATGTTACACTTGTGGTGCTATGGGGCACATTGCCAGGGATTGTCCATCAGGGTGTCCAATAGGTAGTCAGAGGGAAATAGCTTCAGAGCCTATGGTGGGAGACATGGGCAGGTCTCATTGAGTGTTTGTAGTGGTTGATAACCACCGGGCTGAGCATCGGGCCATAGTTATTGAGGCTATAGGTATGATTGGAGGTATTAGTATTTCTATTCTATTTGTCTCAGGAGCTACCAATTCTTTTGTTATTTCTTTTTTAGTGGAGCATTGCGAGCTAGTGGTAGCTAGGTAGGATGTAAGTTGGGAAGTTTAGTTAGCCTCAGGTGCTAGGGTGTCAGTTAATTCCTTGGTGACTAGACATTAGATTTAGATTGGTGACATGACCACCATAGCTGACCTACATATCACACCACTTGGGTCTTATGATGTTTTCCTTGGCATGGATTGGGTTTATGCCCACAATGCCAAGATGGATTGTAGGTAGAAGAGGATTGAGTGTGTAGATGATTTTGGTGTGCCTTTGATTATCTTAGGAGTTTAGAGACCTATATCTCTTCATATGGTTTCCACTATGTAGCTTAAGCGGTGCATGCATAAGGGATGTCAGTTATTTTTCATCACCATTAGTGAGCAAGAGGAGGAGGTCGAGAAGGAGCCTTCCCTTGATGACCATCCTATCTTGCAAGAGTTTGCAGATTTTTTCCCTTCAAAGCTACCTAGTATGCCACCACCTCGAGTGGTGGATTTCCATATTGATCTTGTGCTAGGAGTAGAGCCAATATCTTGAGCACCATATTGATGACCACCAATGAGCTTAATGAGCTCAAGATTCAGTTAAAAGAGCTCTTGGAGAAAGGGAACATTCATCCTAGTGTATCACCTTGGGGTGCATGAGTTATCTTTGTTAAGGAGAAGGATGGATCTCTTAGGTTGTGTATGGATTATTGACATTTGAATAAGGTGACCATCAAGAATCAATATCCACTTCCTAGGATTGACAACTTGTTTGATCATCTTCAGGGTACCCACGTGTTTTCTTAGATTGAATTGAAGTCAGGGTACCATCAGTTGAGGATTGTGGAGAGTGATATCCACATGATTGCATTCTATACTCACTATGGCCATTATGAGCTCATAGTGGTTCCTTTTGGAATCATGAATGATCCAGTCATGTTCATGAGTCTCATGAATGAAGTGTTCTGCACTTTCTTGGATAAGTTTGTAGTAGTTTTTCTAGATGATATTTTGATCTACTCTCAGGATGAGCATGAGCATGAGGAGCATTTGAGGCAGGTTTTGCATTATTTGAGGGACAATCAGTTGCTCGACAATTTGTCGAAGTGTGCCTTCTTCATGTCATAGGTACACTATCTAGTTCATGTGATATTGGGAGATGGGATTGTCGTTGACCCATCTAAGATTAGAGCTATTATGGATTGGCCAGCACCTACCAGTGTTATCAAGGTTAGGAGTTTCATGGGCCTTGCAAGTTATTATAGAAATTTTGTTGAGGGATTCTCTAGAGTGGCTCATCCTATCACTTCCCTCTAGAAGAAAGGGAAGAAGTTTGAATGGACAAAGAAATGTGAGAGAGCTTTCCAAGAGCTCAAGAGACCACTCACTAGTGCACCTATTCTTGTAGTTTCAGATCCTTCAGCAGAGTTTTTGGTTTGCATAGATGCATCTTTAGATGGTATAGGAGTAGTCCTTATGCAGGGAGGTTGAGCT
This sequence comes from Chamaecyparis obtusa, assembly GCA_027943335.1. Classification (NCBI taxonomy): domain Eukaryota; kingdom Viridiplantae; phylum Streptophyta; class Pinopsida; order Cupressales; family Cupressaceae; genus Chamaecyparis; species Chamaecyparis obtusa. The sequence goes on along the minus strand of BSBK01002215.1, from coordinate 860,663 downwards.
ATTGCCTATGAGTCTAGAAAAATAAAGACTCATGAGCTCAACTATCCTACCCACGACCTTGAGCTCATAGCAGTAGTGCATGCTTTGGTGAGATGGACACATTTTCTTTTGGGTCATAGATTCGAGCTTCACTCAGATCATCAAAGTTTGTAGTACATTTTCTCTCAGCCAAATCTCAATGCTAGAAAAAGGAGATGGATGGAGTTCCTTTGTGAGTATGATTTTGATGTTCACTACATCAAGGGTAAGGAGAATATTGTTGCATATTCCTTGAGTAGGAGACATCATGAGGTTTCATCTATGTCTTCTAGCATAGATTTAAGAGGATGCATTTTGCAGCACTTGCCTGAAGATGGATTCTATTCCAAGGTTTTTTAGATGGTTTAGTCATAGAGACCCCTTGAGGGGAAGTTCTTAGATTATTCCCTTGAGTCAAATGGTCTTCTCCGTCATAGAGGATGTATTTATGTACCTTCTTCTAGTGGGTTGCGTGACTTCATTATTCTTGAAGCTCATAGAGCTCCTTATGCAACACACCTCAAAGTCAAGAAGTTACATGCAGACTTGAGGAAGCTTTATCATTGGGTAGGTATGAGATTTCACATTGCAAAGATTGTGGCAAGATGTTTGGAGTGCCAGAGAGGTAAGGTAGAACACCACCATCTAGGTGGGCTTCTTCAACCATATGAGATACCTGAGTTGAAGTGGGATATTATATCCATGGACTTTGTTGTTGGTCTCCCTATGTCTTCGCATCACCATGATGTTATTATGGTGATAGTGGATAGATTGACTAAGTTAGCCCACTTGTCACCTATTCATACTACTTTCACAGCACCTGTAGTGACATAGGTATTCTTGCAGGATATCATCAGACTTCATGGCATACCTCATAAGATTATATCTGATAGAGATTATCTTTTCACATCATGCTTTTGGAGAGAGTTATAGTTTGTATTGGGCACCAAGCTCAATTTTAGCACAGCTTATCACCTTGAGATAGATGGTTAGACTAAGAGGGTTAATTAGGTGTTGGAGGATATGCTTCATATTTATGTGATGGATTACTAGACTAGTTGGGAGGAGTACTTTCACTTAGTGGAGTTTTCTTATAATAATGGGCACCATTCATCATTGGGTATGCCACCTTATCAGGCTTTGTATGGTAGACCTTGCAGGACTCCCTTGAGTTGGGATAGGATTGAGGATAGAGTGGTTTTGGGACCACATTTAGTCAGGGAGATGGAGAAATAGGTAGACTTGATCAGGTAGTGTCTTAGAGAGGCTCAAGATAGATAGAAGAAATATGTGGATGCGAAGAGGACTGATCAATTTTATATGGTTGGAGATAGAGTCTTCTTGAGAGTGCAATCGCATAAGAGCCCAATATGTTTTGGAAAGGGTTCTAAGCTCACACCTCATTTTGTTGGTCCTTTTGAGATCTTAGAGAGGATAGGCCTAGTTACATATCAACTAGCTCTGCCACCTAGCCTATCACGTACCCATGATGTATTTCATGTTTCTACTTTGAGGAAGTATATCTATGATGAGACTCACATTATTGATTGGGATGCTTTATAGGTGGAGTCGGATGGACAGCTAGTGTTGGACCCCATACGTATTTTGGCTCGTAGGATGCTAGCCCTTTGAGGTCAAGAGCTAGACCAGGTTAGGGTCCAGTGGGATTTCTATGATGAGGTTATGGCTTCATGGGAGGATGTGACATAGATGAGAGCACGGTACCCCACCTTTTTGATGAACTCCAAGATGAAGTTTATGCCTGGGGGGAGGATGTGAAGCTGCACCCCACGACATCATTTCATAGAAGATTTATTTTCCATCTTTGGACTCATGTCGACACTTTATTTTATCATGTTGGACAATTTGGACAAAGACATTATATTATGATACTATGTGAAGACTTATGATTATGTGATGATGATATAGGACCTTTACTTTCATGTTATGTATTAGGTCATGAGCCTAGTAATTGATAAATCTTTGATTTATATATGATACTTTGATGTCACATTCATGTTAGGAAAATTTATGGGAAATGATCATGACTATTATGTTAGGTGAAATAACATGTATCAATTTATTCTTGACTTTATGTGCTTTAGAAATGTAATGTTGAAAATGATGAGAATTATTATGAAATGCAATTAGAAATTTATGATGTTAAGAATGTGATTTTTAGATGTATTATATATATATATATATATATATATATATATATATATATATATATATATATATATATATATATATATATATATATATATATATATATATATATATATTTGACATTGCATGAGCTACTGATATTTTGTCAAGTGTGTAGGTAAGACCATGGAATTTTTGGGGGAAAACAAAGATGGATAATTGTTGAAATCATGTTAAGCCAAGGTTATCTCCAAGGGGAGAAATTAACCTCATTGTAATATGCAATTGTTGTAAAGTGATGCATGAATGTATTTAGTAATTATGTTTATCTTATTTTATTTAATTTTTGTCTACTTGGCATGCCATGTGTATTATGTTGTAATGTGATTTATTTGTGGTGTCAATTGACACATGTCATGCGAGATGGCATGCCCAAGTTTTTAATGTGTGTGAGTGGTCTCTATTTTTAGGGGCCATGAGTGGGAATCTCTTTAATTTTCGGATTCAATCTTTAGGTGGTCTTTTAGGTGGCTTTTAATGACCATTTATGGTAGTGGAGGTTAAAAATAGGCTACCCCATAGTGGTGCCATATGTTGGGGGTCAAATTTTGACCATTGTGATGCTTTTTGACTATTTTTTGGCCCTTCCAAAAGATGCTTTTTTGAAAAGTGACGAAATTGAAAGAGGCATGTCAAGCCCACTCCTGATTTGAATTTTGAATTTGAATTTCCCTCTTTTGGTTTGATAGGTTTAGGGTTTGTCTTCTTAAGGAGATGGATGTAAAATTAGTGGGTAATTGCCCACTCTCCAATTTTGGAGACTTGTGAGAATTGTGAAAATTTGGTCTTGTTTCTTGGAGGGTTTTTGAATTGCATAGTAATGGAGGAGACTATTTTGGGGAAAGCTCATCTCAACCTCCTTTGCCATAAGCTTGGATCAAGGTTGGATCTTGAATTCTCTTGTTCTTATTGCTATGTACTTTTTTTTACTTCTTTTTCTATGTTATATATGTATAGTTCATGAATTCTTGTCCTTGCATGTATGTGTATCTTCCTTTCTTGTTGCATTATTTTCTTTGGGGTGTGCAAGGCCAAAATCACACTTGGGAGGGAAGAGAGCCTTTATGGGTGAAGGGAAAAAGTTGGGAATACTCTTCTAGTGTAGAGTCATTCCTCAAGGATGAAGGGGATAAGACATGGATGTATGGGCATCCATGTTGCCATCTTGTGTATATTATTATTAGGGGACATAAGGGAGTTGATATTGTATGGAATGTGAAGGGTTGTTGGTGTAATACCCCAAAAATGGGCTATAGGTTCATTAACCTCCTAGATCCTCAAATCAAATGAAATTGATACAAAAGTCCTAACCTAAGGCGCATCTGCACATTATCAAATTTAATTGATTTTATCCTAAATTCTACATCGGGGAATATTCCTAGAAATATTTCTAATTTATCCTAATTATCTTTAATTTAATAATTATTTGGCGATAGATCTTATTTATCCTAAAGTTTGATTAATTGAATATTCTGAATATTTAATTAATCAAATTTAATATTGCCACTTAATTATTTAATTACATTTAATTAAATTTATTCCTAATTATATTATTTAATTTTGACAATAAATCAAAAATCTTATCACTAATTGATTAAATTCTTATTTAATTAATTAATGTCAGTTGTCAATATTTAATAATATAGTTTTTGAATAAAAGTTTGATTTAATAATTGATTAACTCATGAATCAATTGTTTTAATTTTAAAATCAGTTAAGTTGAGAATAAATCACTTTATTTATTAAATTAATTCATATTAAATCATGCACAATAAAAAAAGCAGTCAACTTTAAAACAACTATTATTTTCAATTTGTTAACTTTCTAAACTCAACATCTGATGATGAGTTGGAAAAGAGAACTAAAGCTCTATTTTGAGATAAAAACTACTTTTGCATGATTTTATGAGTTTATTTATTCTTAATTTCTTGTTAACTAAAAAATCAACCTGAGTTTATCAAGAGTGATCTATGGCTTTTCTCAATGCATCCTCAAGCCCTAGATTTCTATAAAAGCAAGGCTCAACTCTTCATAATAAAAATCTCTCAAGCTTTCAATCACTCTCAAAATCTCTCAAGCTTTCAATCTCTCTAAATCCCTGAAGCTTTCAATCTCACATCTCTCAAATTTGCACAATTACTCTGGCTAATTTACATTTGAAGAACCAAGATTTTGCCACAGGAAATTTTGTGAGATCAATTCATAGTTTTTCATAGCTTTGCATATCAATTCATATAATTCTTAGATTAATTTGCATATCATTTCAATTTCATTCTAGATTAATTTCATACAGTTTTTCATCCTATTGCATCAAAACTAAAAAAAAAAGATTAATTTGCATTCATATTTCATTGCTTTCATCATTTTAAATCATTCATTTAGGTGTTGCATTGTCACTGATCTCGATTTCAATCTGAAAACATCATACTTGCACCTACTAGAAGGCAGTAAATCACCTGGTTAGCATAGTTTCAATTACTTGTAGATTTCAGTTTTTGCTAACCTCTAATGTTTTATAGAAGTGTTGTGTCTACAGCTAGGTAAAAAATTCACACACATGGTTGCTTGTATCATTAGCCTTGTGAAGGAAATTTGAGAAGATTTTAAAGCCTTGTTGAAGGCTGGTTTACTCTTGTAATTTGGCATTCTCCTAGTTGAGTAGCTTCCACCTTCACCCCTACTATGGGTCCAAGGTGACTCATGTTGTGCTAGCCTTGGGAAAAGGAATTTGATGTTTAAGTTTTGTTGCTAGTTATGTTTCTATATGTGTTTACGTATGCATGTTAAAACCCCTATCCATCTTTGTTCTCCCCTAGCTCGGGGGTGGCCATGAAATGGCCTAGGTTGGGAGGTGAGCCTCCATGGTCTATTTATTTGTTTTGCAGATTTTATTAAGACACAACTTGCTGGTTTTCAAGGAGCTAGATGGAAATTTGAAAGTACCTCCTTTCTATTATTTAGTTGATTGGCCTTGAGCCTTTGTGTATTTTGTTTTATTCGAGGCTATGTTAAAAAGCCTAGCATAAAAATGCTTGTAAAAGTTACTTAGGTAATTACTTTCCCAATCTTTTATATTAAGTTGAATAATGAGAAAGGAGTATTATGTTATCTTCATGTCAAAATGGAATTGCTAGTAGGGACGCTTAGAGTTGAATGAAAGAAATGCAATGTTGTTGGTTTGGTTTCTCTGCATGTAAGATAAATGGTGTCTTTAATGCTATGAATTTCATTTTCAAGGAAGTTTATTTATAAATCTGTTAAGTTTTTGTTTAGAAGAAGAAAAGAATGAATTTTGTTTTATGAAAAGTTATAAAAAAAAAAGGATATATGGTTATCAATATTGCATTTTCAAAGCTAGTGAAAAAGTTTCTAGAATTAATCATACCTGTATTGTGTGTAGAAAAAAAAAGAGAGGTTAGTTTAGCATAAAAGAAGTGGCTAATATTTGCATGTTCATGATAAATATGAAAGTATCTCTATGTTAATATAATTCCAAATCCATTAACATTTGAATAAATTATATATACATATCATGCTCTCCAATCTTTTAGTTAATAACTTCCATGTTTCCTATTTAATACATTTGGTATATATATATATATATATATATATATATATATATATATATATATATATATATATATATATATATATATATATATATATATATATATATATATATATATATATATATATATATATATATATATATATATATATATATATATATATATATGACTATTCTACTATGAATATCATAACACTATACACTTCATCTTTTTAGAAATAACCTAGCTATACCCACCAACTATCTTTTAGTCCGCGGGATGTGCAACAAAAACTTAAAAAAATTGTTACTCAAAGCATGGATCAAAACTATTATATACAATACTCCCCTGTCATTTAATTGCTCACTGCTATTGTATTAAGATATATTAAATTGAGGTTATGAAAGGCTAATCAGAATATAGCATTGTGCATTGTATAGAAACCTTGCATTTGTAACCCTACAAGCTACATTGTACCGTTTATGCATCACCAAAGCTTTCTTTCTTGGCAACTCATTTCATGTGCTACAACCCTTGTTGTGTGTCTACTGTTACTTATTAAAACCAAGTTCAATATGGTAACCAAGCCAGATATATGTACACCTTCTCATCTCATTACAACCCTAGTCACTGGTGTCACCGCTACCTATGGTGGCAAAAGAGCCAGTGCCCGACCCATCACCCTAATGGGAGTGGTAGTGCCCAAACCTCGTTACAAACCATGTCAATGCCGAGGCTGGCCCACATAGGTTGTTGGCTGGTTTGCAATGTGTTTTGGACCATAAACTAAATATATAATGGTTACCATTCGATCTATGCTAAAGCTAAACCTTGATTTTCCTATTCTTTTGTATCTGCATCATGGATGTATATAAATTCTTTACCGGATAAAATTTATAAACAAAAATTAAAACTTGATTCATGATGTTAGGCCATTTTTCTATCATAGTAAAAATCCTTTGAAAATGGCCTATTCCATGCAAATTTTGATGTGTCTTGCCTTGTGTTCTTCATGTTGTCACCTTGCTCCAGTTCAAATCACACCTCCTAAATTGTAAAACCCAGGGAGACTCAAGTTCTAGGGTCTGCAAGAAACAAATTTTAAAAATCTTTGTTAGTGTCGAGAACCCACAATGTTTTTGAAAATCCATGATGTTTTCGGTCTCCCTGCTACCTTTCTGGTCTGCATGAAAACCTATGTGTTTTCACATCCCTTGCTTGCTTTGTGTCAATATTGAAAACCCTGTGTGTTTTCAATCCTTCGCTATTGTGGAAACCCTGTGTGTTTTTGACCTCACAGTTTCCTATTTGCTGGCGTTCCTTAATTGCACAAGTGCAATGGATGGTGGGCCCGGGTCTTCAAAGGATTTTTTTGATTGGTTGTCACATGGCCACATGTCAAATTTTTCTGACATGCGATCATGTGACTGCTTGCCACCTATCCGTGTGGGTCCATGTTCCTCCTATTGTTCAGTTGCCTGGCGGTTAGTTTTTTTGGTGACCTGGTGACTTACAGTTTACTCTTGGTCTCCTGATCCTGGTGGTTAATTCCTTAGTGTCTAATGACCTAGAAACTATTAGTCATGTAATCTCTTCATGTCTAGTAGTTAGCAGTTGGCATCTCATGACCTGGTGGGTGGTTTGTTGCCTAGTCACTGAATGCTTGGCAGTTAGTTGGTGGGTACGTTGTCAGGGTGGAACAAGTTGGCATCTTCTGATTGGTTGGAAGAATGACATGTCAGATGTTGTCAGTGGGGCCATAGTTTTCAGAGGAGGTAGAATTTCTACAATTTTGTGAAGATCATGTGGTTGTTGTTATACTGCTGAGGTGAGATGCTCAATTTTTAGCATCGCAGTATAGTGACAACCATCAATTTTCTTCGGTGCTGCAATGGACTGTGGGACCACTGTCAGAGGATGCTAAGGTGGTAGAGTTCTATTGGATGCAAAGTGCTAATGTGGTGAAGTTTCCAATTGTGGGCCCAGTTGTTGAAATCCCTTTGATCTTACAGCTATCACATGACCACAAGGAATATTATTTCCCCTTGCAATCATGCGACAACCATCTGATCTTCCAGTGATTCTCAGGGTAGCAATGCGATGGGTCTGGTTCTTAGTTTGTTTCAATGTAGAAACTTTTTTTTGGTGGATAGTGGTGACATGGTGCTAATATGGAGGCTTGTTGCATGTTCACATAGCCCTTTTTCCTAGTTATGTGATCATGCGACAACTGTTTGAGCATCGCGGTTGCGGAGTTAAAGGTGGGGTCTGATGTCTTAGCGGTGCCGATAAATTTTTGGCTTGTCACTCATTCACGAAGGATTTGGTGGTTCTCTAGATTGTTTGGTGATTCAGTGAACAGTGGTTGTGGGATCGCTAAAGTTTTTAGCGAAGGCTGGGTGTTTTTGGTGAACTGACGATAGCCTTTGTCGCCAGTTTGCCAGATGACTTAGGTGGCCATTTTAACATTTGCAGTCATGTGTTCACCCAGTTTAACCGAGGTTTGGACTTTCATTCCATGACTAGGATTTTCCCTTGTCGCTAGTTCATGGAATTAACCTGAGGTGCTTGATGAGTTAATGATCTGAAGCCCAGGAAAGATAAAAGATCTAATGGTGGGGATATAAAGTTGATCTCTATTTGAATCGTGACCACTCATGTGCTGCTAGCGCCAGGACTTGACCGTTAGAATTCAAATTCAAATTTTGTAGAGGGTTTGCAAATGACAGAGGTACCAAAAATTCAATTTTTGAGTGGCTAGAGTGGGTAGAATGGATTGTCAAATGCTGCGGATGTGGTCCAGGTTGCCATGCTCATTGCAGAGGAGTGTCTTGCCGTAGGGGAGTAAATGAAACAGTACCCTGAAGTGTATTACAGAGATGTTTTTGGCTAGATTTCTTAGGTTTTGGTGTTGATTTGGTACTTGGATGAGTACAGGGCTAGTTCACTATTGAAATTAGACTGTTTGAGCTTGCATGCTGCGGCTTGGTCCTTGTCTTGTCTGTGTTAACTCCTAGGGGGGTTAGATGGATTTGAATTTTTGAGTTTGAAATGATCATTGTACTTGCATTGTAACCCTGGTATAAAGGGATTTTTATGATCATTTGAGGTCATTGGGAGTATGTTTTCAAACTTTTCCGGTTGTGAGTCTTCTGCCCAGTCAAGATTGTAACACTTTTGCATTCGGTATTCTATTAATGATAGAGAAAAAGTTACAGGTCTAAGCTGTAATTTGCAAGCTTGACTCCTCTAGATTGATTTTTTATACGTAAGGATTCTTCATACTTAATACAAGTACATGACTCTTATCTCTCCTTTGTGTCAACTTAGATAGGTTCTAAACTTTCTAGTCATCTACATATTGTTTTATGTATATGTATCCATTCTTAAGTTCTAATCCAAGATTAGATGAAATGATGCTTTAGATGGGACATAGATCTATCTAATTGTCTATTTAAGGATATCTCATAAGTAGTAAAGGGGATTGTAGGTGTGTTTATGGATTGGAATCTTAGCTATTGTCTGGTGTGTGTAGCATTCATGTTCTAGGAGATCTTGCCCAATGGATGAGGCACTGGCCTAAATGATTATCTCATTATCAACAAATACTGATTGTTGTTGTTATGATCCCAAAAGCATAAATTAAGAACCATCCTTAAGTTTTTAGTATTCGGTTGTATGTGGTTCTACCCATATTAATGGAGAGTCAATGAGTGTGTGGTTAACACTTCGTACTTTCTTACTATCCTATTATCTATTATTCAAGCCTAGTTCTTGGTGTATGAAGTATATTTTATACTAGGTTAGGTGCACCCACCTTGGTTTTGCAGAGCTAGAAGTAGAAGAGGGCAGTCTTGTCCCTATAGTTGGTCTAGTTATCCTAAGACCTCATAACATTTTGGAGTTAACCATTCCTAAAATCCATTTGAGGGTATATTGGCAGCCTATTAGAGCATAAGCATCATTTTGGACAACAACAAGATGGTGAATCTACTGGGGAAATGTTATACATGTTCATCCTAACCAGTAGGTCATCATTGGAAGAAACATGGTTGTTCTTGTCCCTTGTCTCTCTAATTCATTTGAGTATTTGTATAGTGAAGAAACTATATTGTGATATTCCCAATACACTTGGGTGGTGACTTAAACATCTCTGAAGCAGTGCTAGTCAGTTTTTATTTTGCAAGATGAGTTATAGAGTTACTAGGTCTCAGAGAAAGGAGCATCCTAAAGATATAATGGAAGAAGGAATTTCAAGCACTTCTAGGCCTAGTCGAACAAGGGGAGGAAAGAAGAGAAGAGGTGTTTCTCATACTTAGAGAGACAAGAAAGATACCAGACCAGGCCTAGTCAAAAAAAAAAAATTTAGAATATGAAGAGGCTGATGACTTGGGATTGAACCAGTATGAGGAAGAATTTCAAGTGGGAGATGATGAGTTAGAGACCACACTCCCTGAATCAGAAGAGATCTTTGAGGAGGTCTATGAACTAGAAAGAAGAGTTCAAGAATAACTTGCCATTAGGCATCAAAGAGAAAAGGACAAAGAAGATAAAGTAAGACAAGCGATGATAAGGGTTGATCAGCTAAAGAGGCAATTACTAGATTTGGAGGCAATTAATTTTGTCCTAGAGCCTAGAAGAGTGGACGAATAGCCCATTGTTCAAAAAATATGTGAAGAAACTAGACCAAGAGATAAAGGCAAATAGAAGGATGTGGGGATTCAAATCAGTGAACAAGTTATTATGGATAGGACATCAGATCCAGGACTGAGATTAGATTCAAATTTGGAGATAGCTAGAAGGAAGAAAGAAATATTGGATAAAGAACTAGAGAAAGCAAAGTTGGAGGCTTCTGCTGTAGAAATCAGAAAAAAGATTGATTTTCTCAAGCATGCTTCAGGACCTTCAAATTTTGCTGCTTCCTTTTTAGGACAAGGTGGAAATCAGGGTAACAATGCAGCTTAAGCAAATGGTGTACCAGGTGCCACTAGAGTTCCTAATGGTTCAAACACAAGGACATCTACATCTCAAGGAATGGATCCATTGCATGGAGCTCCTATTCATCAAAGGTACAAATAACTTGTTTTCTTTGGTATTCATGGTTACCCCAATGTAATCCATGATGAAATTAGAAAGAAGCTTCCTAAATTTACTGGAAATAATGTCATCACATGTGAAGAACATCTAAAAAATTTCATAGATGTAATAGATGATTATAATGTAGAGCCTGATGATGTTATAATGAAGTTATTTGTATAGTCCCTGATTGAAGATGTTATAAGAATGCCTTTGATGCAAAAATAGGATACCTCTTAAGGGAAAAGAACCCTAGAAATCTTGGGGAAGCTTACAAATTGGCCATCAACATAGAGAGCAATAGAAGAATATTAGGAAAGATAGGAAGAAGAGATGATTGCTGGCCTCAAATGTAGAGTAAGAAAGAAATGGGAAGGTCTACGGATTCTAAACCCAAAGAGGATGACAATCTAAAACAAATTTTAAAGGTTTTAGAAGGTCTAAAGCCTGGTGAGAAAGGAAACAATAGGGCTGTGACTATGGAGAGGTCAACTCCAAACAATTTTAGTAGACAGCCAAGAATGCAGAATTACCCTTACAACACTCAGTGGAAAGATGGCAAGCCCATTTCCCCAACCAAGCAAGAAAGGCCTGATGGAAGGATCCCTGATCCCTTGCATAGAAATTCAGTAAATATGATTGAAGATATCCCATGGTGTGCTACTTTTTAGTCTCCTCATGACCCTGAGCATTGTTTCATTGCTTTAAACTTACAAGAGAATCAAGAACAAGAGGAGAAATATGACAAGAGTGGTTGTGGAATGACTTCTTCACATGTAGAGGATGAGACTAATTCTGATGAAGAGGATGAAGAGTTTGATTATGTTGGATGTAGTACAGTGAGGTGTGAGGAGAAATTTTCTTTAAGAAGACCCTCAGCTAAAGAAATTGCTCAAATCACTGCAGACATGGTCACTCAAGCTAGAAGCAGTTATAACTTGAGAAATAGGACAGTTGAAAATGCAATTGGTAAGTTGGGTAGTGTGTGCAGGGGTGCCGATGATACTAACCAAGTGCAGGTAAAAAGGAAAGTTGTACCTATTGCAACACCTAAGAATAAAGCAAAGTAGTAGAGGTGGTTGTTCCCATTCCTTAGAAGGGAAAGGAATCTCCTCTCAAAGACAAGTTTGATTTGACAAAGGATAAGGTTGTCACTATTTTTGAGGAAGACATGAATAACCAAAAGTATGTTCCAATTGATATGTCCAAATTGCTTTCACAGATCACTGTCAAGGTTTCACTATTAGAAATGATGAGAATAGAAGAACACAAGGTCAAGGCCTTGAATTGGGTAAATGGTGTTTCTTCTATAGGAATCCAAGAGGTGAATAGAAATGACAAACATGTCGCTTCCTTAGAAGATACACCTGAAAGTAAGAGTGAAGAAATTTTTTCTAAGATCCCTCAAATTTTCTTGGATACAAATATTGTAAACAATGCAGTAGGGACAGTTGAACCTTTCTTTTTTTCCCTTGTGATTGGTGGTAAAATATTAAAGAATTGCATGATCGATTCTGGAGCATCAAACACTATCATGCCTGCAGAGATCATGAAATCATTAGGACTAAAGGTTGATATGCCTCATGGGAGATGCCAAGCTATGGACTCAAGAGAAGTGCTAGTTATTGGTACCATCAAGGCTCTAGCTTATAAATTAGCTACATTTCCCAACAAACAGTTGACTATGAGTGTTCTTGTAGTTGACATTCCTCCACAATATGGAATGTTGTTATCTAGAAAGTGGAGTGCCTCCATGGGAGGAAGTATTCAATGTGACTTGTCCTTTACCACTTTTTACATTGAAGGAGAGAGTGTGAAGGTGTCAAGGGAAGCCAGGACCCCACATATGATTGAGGAAAATGAAAAGGATAGCATGAATTGTTTTGTTGACACTAACATTAGCTCATTCCAAGTCCAGAGGAATGAGATGCAGGAGAAGGTCAGGCCTATCCTTTTGGATGATGATGAGAGTAACATGATAGAGGGTAATTTCTTATGGACACTATATTTTGATGGAGAAAATTCTAGGGAAGGTGCTGGAGTAGGAGTGTTATTAATATCCCCAAGTGGTAAGACTTTTAAGTTTTCTTTCACTCTCTTGTTTCCTTGTACAAACAATATTGTTGAATATGAAGCCCTACTGATTGGTTTGAAACAAGCATCAAAACATGGGATCAAACATCTTAGGGTGATTGGTGATTCTGAGTTAATAGTTTCTTAGATTAGATCAAAGTATGCATCTAAGAGTCAAAGGCTGAAACAATATAGAAATGCTATATGGGATGAAATTTGAAGGTTTCAGTGCCTTTGGGATTGATTGGGTAGATAGAAGACAAAATAGGATGGTAGATTTGCTAGCAAACATAGCCTTAAGGCTAGAGGATGTTACCTTTGTAGGGATATCCAGAATTGAGTGTAAGTTTAGGCCTTCTATCCTAGATAATGTTGAGAATTGGCAAGTATTTTATGACGATCAGGATATATTGAGATTCTTGTAGTGTGAATCTCATTTTGATGGTCAGGAAATGGATTTTAGCACCTATGTTGACATCAGAGATGGAAAGGAAAGTGTTCTTGGGAAGGAAGTTTCGTAACTAAAGTCAAAGAGGATCCCTAGGGGATTGGTTGCCCTTGAAAGGACATTTGATGATAAGGAGAGGGCTTGTGTTGCTATAATTGCTGACAAGAAAAATGATTTGGAGGAAGTGAATCTAGGAACAAGCCAGGAACCAAAAAATATTTACATAGGTAAATGCTTATCTCAAAGAACTAGAAGGAATTTGATTGATCTTCTCAAAAAATTTAGACATGTTTTTGCATGGTCTTATGATGATTTGAAGGCATATAGAGAAGATTTTTTTCAACATGAGATACCATTAAAGGAAGGAACTAAGCCTTTTAGGCAAAAATTAAGGCCTGCGAACCCTACTTTGGCACCAAAAATGCAAGATGAACTTAAAAAGATGATGGATGCTAGCATTATCAAGCCTATCAAAAATTCTACTTGGGTGTCAAATTTGGTTCCAGTCAAAAAAAAGAATGGTGACATTAGGTTATGTGTTGATTTTAGGAATTTGAATGTCAATTCTTTAAAGGATAATTATGGTCTACCTAACATGGAAAATATGTTGCAAAGGGTTACTAGATCAGAGTTAATGTCAATGATGGATGGCTTCTCTAGGTATAATCAGGTCATGGTCAATGAGTCAGAACAATTTAAGACTGCATTCACTACCCCTTGGGGAACATATGTTTATGTTAGAATGCCTTTTAGCTTGACAAATGCAGGAGCTACTTTCCAGAGAGCTATGGACGTGGCCTTTGCTGATTTCATAAACAAGTTTTTAGTGGTATATCAGGATGATCTCACAACATATTCAGAGAAGGAGGATCAACATTGTGAACATCTTGAAAAGATCTTTATGAGAGCTCTGGAGTATGGAATCTCTTTAAATCCAAAGAAGTGTTCTTTTGGTGTTGTGGAAGGCAAGCTCTTAGGACACATTGTGTCCAAGGATGGAGGAAGAATTGATCTTGAAAGGGTTATAGAAATAGACAAGCTCTCACCACCAAGGAATGTTAAAGGAGTACAGTCTTTCTTTGGGCAAGTGAATTTTCTAAGAAGATTTGTTACAAATTTTGCAAAAATTTGTATTCCTATCTCTAGGATGTTGAAAAACGATGCAAAGGTAAAGTGGAATGAAGAAGTAGATAAATCTTTCAGAAGTATCAAATAGGCCATTAAAGATGCCCCTGATTTGAGGACCCCTGATTATGGTAAGCCCATGCAGGATTTCTCCTTTGCTTCTTATCATACAGTTGTAGTAGTTTTATTACAAAAGAATTCAGATGGATATGAGCAACCTATATCATTTTTTAGCAAGTCTTTACATGCAGTAGAATTGAAATATGATATCACTGAGAAATAGGCTTATGCCCTAGTCAAAGTAGTCAAGGCTTTTAGGTGTTATCTTGTGGGAGCTAGGGTGGTTTCTTATGTCCCTAGTGCTGCCATTAAGGATATTCTAGTGCAACAGGAGGTATCAGGAAAAAGATGTAGATGGATCAATAGGATCCAAGAATTCAATATAGATATTCAGATTACAAAATTGGTAAGAGGCCTTGGTCTTGCAAAGTTGATGGCACAAAGTAATCTAGTTGCAAATCATGTGAACATGTTAGAGGAGGAAGAGAGGCCATATATTTGTGATATGGATTATTGTGATTGGTATAAAGATGTTATCAATTACTTGCAAAAGTTGGTCCTTCCCCCTGACATGAATGAAAATAAGAGGACTGTCAAGTTACAGTCACCAAGGTATTCCATTATACATGGTGAGTTGTGGTGGAGAAGCAATGAAAGAGTATTGCTAAAGTGTGTTGATCATGAAAGATCTAAGACTCTACTAGAGAAAATGCATCAACGTGTATGTGGAGGACACTATATGGAAAAAACTAGAGCCCACAAGATTCTTAGATCTAGATTTTGTTGGCCTACAATTTTTAAAGATACACATCAGTTTGTGAGGAAGTGTGATGCATGCCAGAGATTTGCAGGAACGATGAAATTCAATGGGAATTTTCCACTCAGACCTATTTCAGTTCAGGCTCCTTTCCAGAAGTGGGGTATTGATTTCATTGGTGAGATCCCAAACAAGTCTAGTGGTGGACACTCATACATACTAGTGGAAATAGACTATTTTACCAAGTGGGTTGAAGCTATCCCTACTAGGAGGACTACTAGTAAAGTGGTAACTGATTTTATAATGTAGAATATCCTCACTAGATTTGGTTGCCCAGAGACAATTATGGTTGATAATGCAATGTGCTTTAGATCACAGGAGTTTGGTGATTTTTGTCAGCAATATGGGATACACATTACATTTTCTTCCTCATATCATCCTCAAGGAAATGGCCAAGCAGAATCCAGTAATAAAAGCCTTATTAAGATTCTCAAGAGGGTGTTGGACAGAAATAAGAAAGCATGAGACTCAAAGTTATGGTGGGCACTATGGGCTGATAGAGTAACTATAAAGAAGGCCATAGGCTATGCCTCTTTTTACCTAGTTTATGGAATAAGTGCTAGATTACCTTAGAACAATTTGTTGCAAATGTACAAGTTCATCCAAGCATATGATGAAGATTTTAATGATGAGATCAGAGTGAGAATGGATGAACTGATCCAGTTAGAGGAGGTAAGAAGGGATGCACATGAGAGCAACGAGGCATTGCAGAGGTAGTGTAAAAATTTGTTTGATAAGAGGACAACTCAAAGAAGTTTTGAAATTGATGATCTAGTCCTGATGTGGAATCCAAGGTTGGAAGGTAAGGGAAGGCATAGAAAGTTTGATCCTATTTGGTTGGGCCCTTATCTTATTAAGGGAAAGTGGGGAAAAGATTCATATATCTTGAATGATTTAATTGGTGGTACTTTGGAATTGCCTGTTCTTGGACAATTCTTAAAGTTGTACTTCTCTTGAATTATCTTTTCCATGAATAGTAGTTTAGGTTCCCTTGTTTTTGTCTGCTCTGTGTTTTTTGAGTCAAAATTTTGTGTTGGTCTACTCTCCTAGTGATTCTGGATTCGTGCCATGCCTACAGGAGACATGCATCCCCTAGTATGAGCCACTGTTAGGCCATTTTTCTGTCATAGCAAAAATCCTTTGAAAATGGCCTATTCCATGCAAATTTTGATGTGTTTTTCCCTATGTTCTTCATGTTGTCACCTTGCTCCAATTTAAATCACACCTCCTAAATTGCAAAACCCAGGGAGATTCAAGTTCTAGGGTTTGCAGGAAACAAATTTTAAAAATCTGCCTTAGTGTCGAGAACCCATAATGTTTTTGAAAATCTATGATGTTTTCAGTCTCCCTACTACCTTTTTGGTTTGCATGAAAACCTATGTGTTTTCACATCCCTTGCTTGCTTTGTGTCAATATCAAAAACCCTCTGTGTTTTTGATCCTTCACTGTTGTGGAAACCCTGTGTGTTTTCGACCTCACAGTTTCCTGTTTGTTGGCACTCCTTAACTGCGCAAGTGCGATGGATGGTGGGCCCAGGTCTTCAAAGGATTTTTCTGATTGGTTGTTGCATGGTCACATGTCATATTTTTCTAACATGCGATCATGCGACCCATTGCCACCTGTCCGCGTGGGTCCATGTTCCTCCTACTGTTCAGCTGCCTGGCGGTTAGTTTTTTTCGGTGACCTAGCAACTTGTGGTTTACTCTTGGTCTCCTAATCTTGGTGATTAATTCCTTAGCATCTAATGACCTGGAAACTCTTAGTCATGTAATCTCTTCATGTCTTGTGGTTAGCAGCTGGCATCTCATGACCTAGTGGGTGGTTTGTCACGTAGTCATTGAATGCTTGGTAGTTAGTTGGTGGGTCCATTGTCAAGGTGGAACGAGTTGGCATCTTCTGATTGGTTGGTAGAATGACATGTGGGATGTTGTCAGTGGGGCCATAGTTTTTAGAGGAGGTAGAATTTTTGCAAGTTTGTTAAGATCATGTAGTTTTGTTATACCACCAAGGTGAGATGCTCAATTTTTAGCATTACGGTATAGCGACAACCATCGATTTTCTTTGGTAGTGCAATGGACCATGGGACCACTGTTAGAGGATGTTGAGGTGGTAGAGTTCTATTGGATGCAGAGCACTGATATGGTGAAGTTGCTAGTCACGAGCCTAGTTGTCAAAATCCCTTTGATCTTATAGCTATCGCATGACCACAAGGAATATTCTTTCCCCTTGTGATCATGTGACAACCATCTGATCTTCCAGTGATTCTCAGGGTAGCTGTGCGGTGGGTTCGGTTCTTAGTTTCTTGCAACATGGGCACTTTTTGTTGGTGGAGAGTGGTGACATGGTGCTGATATGGAGGCTTGTCACATGTTCGCATAGCCCTTTTTACTTTTTATGTGATCATGCGACAACTATTTGAGCGTCACTGTTGTGGAGTTAAAGGTGGGGTCTGATGTCTTAGCGGTGCTGATAAATTTTTGGCTTGTCACTCATTTGAGAAGGATTTGGTGGTTCTCTAGATTGTCTAGTGATTTAGTGAATAGTGGTCACGGGATCACTAAAGTTTTTAGCGGAGGCCAGGTGTTTTTGGTGAACTGATGATAGCCTTTGTCACCAGTTCACCAGATGACTTAGATGGCCATTTTAACATGTGCAGTCATGTGTTCATCGAGTTTAACCAGGGTTTGGACTTTCATTCTATGACTGGGATTTTCCCTTGTCACCAGTTCGTAGAGTTAACCCGAGGTGCTTGATGAGTTAATGATCTGAAGCCCGGGAAAGATAAAAGATCTAATGGCGGGGATATAAAGTTGATCTCCATTCGAATTGTGACCACTGATGTGCTGCTGGCACCAGGACTTGACCATTAGAATTCAAATTCAAATTTTGCAGAGGGTTTGCAAATGACAGAGGTACCAAAAATTCAATTTTTGAGCAGCTAGAGTGGGTAGAATGGATTGTCAAGAATGGTTAGGTGCACCCACCTTGGTTTTGTAGAGCCAGAAGTAGAAGAGGGTAGTCTTGTCCCTATAGTTGGTCCAGTTACCCTAAGACCTCATAACATTTTGGAGTTAACCATTCCTAAAATCCATCTGAGGGTATATTGGCAGCCTATTAGAGCATAAGCGTCATTTTGGACACCAACACATGACATGCTACATACCAAACTTTGGATCTGGTTCCGTATTCAGACTAGATTAAACATGGAAGAAGTTTGTTAACCCTACTCTTATCATTGTCGACTCCTATACAAAGAGGGGGGGGTATCGATTTGAGCCGTAGGTTATTAACCTAAAACTATAGAAGAGAATGAGTAGGAATTAGGGTTTCAGACTTGACTTTATTGACCCAAACCTAATTCCTCTTTAGGGTTTGATTGACTATTTTATGTTTTATTTTATTTTTAGTTAATTCATTAAATATCTCCTCCTCATTTTAATCATTTTATATGAATTCTTTAATGTTAATAGTTATTTATTTTTGGTAGTTCCCTATTATTTTGGGATATGTATTGATTTTTGGATTTAGATGCTATTTAGATATTTTATTTCTTGGTTATTATTTTGGTGTGCAGTTAATTCACCCTTTTTCCATCATTTTATAATTTATTTATTTTAGCTAGCATCAATAAACTTTTAGTACTATATCTTCCTTTTATTAATTTAATTATTGATTTATGGATCCTTACCATTTTAATGTCCTATTAATTTATCGTGATCAATCATCCTTTAAGGGGATGATTAATCTATAATTCCTAGGTGGACGTAGGTAAGATGAAGACCCCCTAATAATTATCATTAAATAAACTATTAATTAGGACATTCTTATTGCATTATAAATCCCTTGTGTCATGTTTATTCTTTTATAAATTTATCTAGGCAAAATATTATTATCTAAGTAAACATTTTAACATAGAAATTAATGTCCTATTTATGAACATTTTGACTTAAGGAAATTTTCCTCCTGCCCTCATTTGTTTAAACCCTAGTTAATGATTTCTTTGGCCTAGTGCATCTGATGCATAGGGGATGTCAGAAAGCTAGCGCATGCATCAAATCCCCTTGCGAGTGGAGTGCATTGGGTAATGTTTGGTTCTCATGCTTGAGTATGCAATCCTATAGTTGTGAAATTTTTTTTTGTTGTGTGCATTTTTCCCTAAGTTTTGGGCATGACAAATTTGTTAGGCCATTTTTCTATCATAGAAAAAATCCTTTGAAAATGGCCTCTTACCTACAAATGTTTTTGTAAAAGTGTCCTGCCCTGTGCTCTTTAATATTCTTACCATGCTCCAGTTCAGATCGCACCTCCTGAATCGCAAAACCCAGGGAGATTCAAGTTCTAAGGTCTGCAGGAAACAAATTTTAAAATCTTCCTACGTGTCAAAAACCCACAATTTTTTTGAAAATCCATGATGTTTTTGGTCTCCCTGCTACCTTTTTGGTCTGCATAAAACCTATGTGTTTTCGCATCCCTTGCTTGCTCTGTGTCAATATCGAAAACCCTATTTGTTTTTGATCCTTCGTTGTTGTGAAAACTCTATGTTTTTAGTCTCTCACTGTGTCGAAAACTTTGTGTGTCTTCGACCTTGGTCCTAAGTGTGCAAGCGTGATCAGTTGGTGGGACCCAGTTCTTCTTGTTGCCTTAAGTGGTTAAAGTTTAGACAAGATCGGTGGCTATCACTTGTTTGCATAGAAAAGTTGCACAATGTTTATTTCTTACGAAGTTGCGACTGATTGCCACCTGCCTATGTGGGTCCCTATTATTAGTGATGATTCAGCAACCTAGCGACTTGCGGTTATCTCTTAGTCACTGATTCCTAGCGGCTAAGCCCTTAGCATCTAATGACTTGGTGACTATGTAGTCATGTGATATTTTTAGGTTTGGTGGTTATCGGCTAACATCTAGCAACCTGGCTAGTGGTTTTCTTTGCCTTAGTCGCGTGATCGCGGAATGGTGGGACTTAGTTTTCAGATGTGTCAGTGAGTCCTGATCTTGTCAGATAATCGATGAATGATGTATAATCTCATCAAGTGTGTCAGAGGCTTAAGATCTTGTGATGGCCATTGATTTTGTGTCTTGTCGGGGGGTTGTCAGGGCTGTGGAAAGATTCTCCATCTGACAGTGGGCATGAAATCTAATAGAATCTTTGAAGTCTTTGGGATCTTGCGATGGTTGTCGATTATCCTTAGTGGGCCCAGTGTGACTTCTCAATGTTTTTAGTGGTATGGATAAAATTTGGTGGCCCTAACATTTTTTCTCTCTGTCATCATTTCTTGTGATACTTTAGCAGTGGCGCTATTATTTTTGCAAATTAGTGAAGTGCCTTTAGTCACCAATTTGCCAGATCACTTAAGTGGCCATTTTAACATGTGTAGTCATGTGTTCGCTGAGTTTAACTAGGGTTTGCACTTTCATTCTATGACTTGGATTTTCCCTTGTCGCAAATTCACAGAGTTAACCTGAGGTGCCTGGATGAGTTAAGTCATGAGCCCACAAAGTAAGAATGGATCTATGGTTGGGAATTAATGTCAATCTCCATCTGAATCATGACTGTCCATGTGCTGTTGGTGCTAGGACTTGACTGTTAGAATTGAAATTCAAAATTACAAAAGGGTTTGCAATGATAGAGGTACCAAAATTCAATTTTTGAGTGGCCAGAGTGGGTAGAATGGATTGTCAAACGTTGCAGCTTGATCCTTGTCTTGTCTGTGTTAACTCCTTGTGAGGGGGTTAGGTGGTTTTGAATTTTGATTTTGAAATGATCATTGTGCTTGCATTGTAACCCTGATATAAAGGGATTTTTATGATCATTTTGAGGTCATTGAGAGTTAGGTTTTCAAACTTTTTTGATTGTGAGTCTTCTGCCCAGTCTGGATTCTAATACTTTTGCATTCGGTATTCTATTGATGATAGAGAAAAAGTTGCAGGTCTAAGCTATAATTTGTAAGCTTGACTCCTCTAGATTGATTGTTTACACTTAAGGGTTCTTCATACTTAATACAATTACATGACTCTTATCTCTCCTTTGTGTCAACTTAGATAGATTCTAAAATTTCTAGTCCTCTGCATATTGTTTATGTATATGTATCCATTCTTGAGTTCTAATCTAGGATTAGATGAAATGATACTTTAGATGGGACATAGATCTATCTTTTTGTCTATGTAAGGATATCTCAAAAGTAGTAAAGGGGATTGTAGGTGTGTTTATGGCTTGGAATCTCAGCTATTGTCTGGTGTGTGTAGCATTCATGTTCTAGGAGATCTTGCCCAATGGATGAGGCGCTGGCCTAAATGATTATTTCATTATCTACAAATATTGATTGTGGTTGTTATGATTCAAACACATTAAATTAAGAACCATCCGTAAGTTTTCAGTA
Organism: Chamaecyparis obtusa; assembly: GCA_027943335.1. Taxonomy (NCBI): domain Eukaryota; kingdom Viridiplantae; phylum Streptophyta; class Pinopsida; order Cupressales; family Cupressaceae; genus Chamaecyparis; species Chamaecyparis obtusa. The sequence goes on along the minus strand of BSBK01002215.1, from coordinate 838,913 downwards.
TTTGGTTGTGTAAGGTTCCACCCCATAGTAATGGAGATTCAATGAGTGTGTGGTTAACACTTAGTACTTTCTTACTATCCTATTATCTATTATTCAAACCTAGTCTTTGGTGTGTGAAGTATAATTTATACTAGGTTAGGTGCACCCAGCTTGGTTTTGCAAAGCCAAAAGTAGAAGAGGGTAGTCTTGTCCCTATAGTTGGTCTAGTTACCCTAAGACCTCATAACATTTTGGAGTTAACCATTCCTAAAATCCATCTGAGGGTACATTGGCAGCCTGTTAGAGCATAAGCATCATTTTGGACACCAACATGATGGAGACTCTGCTGGGGAAGTGTTATACATGTTCATCCTAACTAGTAGGTCATCATTGGAAGAAACATGGTTGTTCTTGTCCCTTGTCTCTCTAACTCATTTGAGTATTTCTATAGTGAAGAAACTATATTGTGATATTCCCAATACACTTGGGTGGTGACTAAAACATCTCTAAAGCAGTGCTAGTCAGTATTTATTTTTCAAGATGAGTTATAGAAGTACTAGGTCTTGGAGAAGGGAGCATCCTAAAGATATAATGGAAGAAGGAATTCTAGGCACTTCTAGGCCTAGTCAGACAAGGGGAGGAAATAAGAGAAGAGGTGTTTCTCATACTTGGAGAAACAAGAAAGATACTAGACAAGAAACCTAGACCAGGCCTAGTCAAGAAGAAAATAATTTAGAATATGAAGAGGCTGATGACTTGGGATTGAACCAGTATGAGGAAGAGTTTCAAGTGGGAGATGATGAGTCAAAGACCACACTCCCTAAATCAGAAGAGATCTTTGAGAAGGTCTATGAACTAGAAAGAAGAGTTCAAGAATAGCTTGCCATTAGGCAGCAAAGAGAAATGGATAAAGAAGATAAAGTAAGACAAGCCATGATAAGGGCTGATCAGCTAAAGAGGTAGTTACTAGATTTGGAGGGAATTAATTTTGTCCCAGAGCCTGAAAGAGTAGATGACCAGCCTATTGTTCAAAAAATATGTGAAGAGACCAGACCAAGAGATAAAGGAAAATAGAAGGCTATTGCAATTCAAATCAGTGAACAAGTTATTGTGGATAGGACATCAGATCCAGGACTGAGATTAGATTAAGATTTGGAGATAGCTAGAAGGAAGAAATAGATATTGGATAAAGAGCTAGAGAAAATAGAGTTGGAGGCTTCTGCTGTAGAAATTAGAAAAAAGATTGATTTTCTCAAGCATACTTCAGGACCTTGAAATGTTGCTACTTCCTTTTTGGGACAAGGTGAAAATCAGGGTAACAATGCAACTCAAGCAAATGGTGTATCGGGTGCTGCTAGAGTTCCTGATGGTTCAAACACAAGGACATTTACATCTTAGGGAATGGAGCCACTACATGGAGCTCCTATTCATGAAAGGTACAAACAACTTGTCTTCTTTGGTATTTTTGGTTACCCTAATGCAATCCCTGATGAAATTAGAAAGAAGCTTCCTAAATTTACTAGAAATAATGTCATCACATGTGAAGAACATCTAAAAAATCTCATAGATGTAATAGATGATTATAATATAGAACTTGATGATGTTATAATGAAGCTATTTGTACAATCCCTAATTGAGGATGCTAGGGATTGGTTTAGAGGGTTACCCCATGCTAGTATAGGGTCATGGAATGAATTCAAGAATTATTTCATGGAACACTATGGAGATAAAAAAAATGAGGGTTTTATCTTGAATGAATTCAATAACATACAGAAGAATCAGAATGAAGATATCCTTGAATTTAATATAAGATTCCAAAAGACTATGCATAGGCTCTTACAGGTTATCAGACTAGATGATAGGGTATGTCTCGTGACATACTTGAATGCCTTTGATGCAAAAATGGGATACCTCTTGAGGGACAAGAACCCTAGAAATCTTGGGGAAGCTTACAAATTGGCCATCAACATAGAGAGAAATAGAAGAATATCAGGAAAGATAGGAAAAAGATATGATTGTGGGCCTCAAATGTAGAGTAAGAAAGAAATGGGAAGGTCTGCTAATTTTAAACCCAAAGAGGATGACAACCTGAAACAAATCTTGAAGGTTTTAGAAGGTCTAAAGCTTGGTGAGAAAGGAAATAATAGGGCTATGACTATAGAGAAGTTAGCTCCAAATGATTTTAGTAGACAGCTAAGAATGCAAGATTACCCTTACAATACTTAGTGGAAAGATGGCAAGCCCATTTTCCCAACCAAGCAAGAAAGGCCTAATGGAAGGATCCCTGATCCCTTGCATAGAAATTTAGTAAATAAGATTGAAGATATCCCATGGTGTGTTGCTTGTCAGTCTCCTCATGACCTTGAGCATTGTGTCATTTCTTTAAACTTACAAGAGAATCAAGAACAAGAGGAGCAATATGACAAGAGTGGTTGTGGAATGACTTTTGCACATGTAGAGGATGAGAATGATTTTGATGAAGAAGATAAAGAGTTTGATGATGTTGGATGTGGTACAGTGAGGGGTGAGGAGAAAGTTTCTTTAAGAAGACCCTCAGATGAAGAAATTGCTCAAATCGCTGCAGACATGGTCACTCAAGCTAGAAGCAATTATAACTTGAGGAATAGGATAGTTGGAAATGCAATTGGTAAGCCAGGCAGTATGTTTATCAAGAAGATAGAAAATGGTACACAATAGCATGGAGAAAAGGGCAGGGGTGCTAATGATACTAACCAAGTGAAGGTAAAAAGGAAAGTTGTACCTATTGCAGTACCTAAGGATAAAGCAAAGACAATAGAGGTAGTTGTTCCCTTTCCTCAGAAGGGAGAGGAATCTCCTCTCAAAGACAAATCTAGTTTCACAAAGGATAAAGTTGTCACTATTTTTGAGGAAGACATGAATAACCAAAAGTATGTTCTAATTGATATGTCTAAATTGCTTTCACAGATCACTATCAAGGTTCCACTTTTGGAAATGATGAGAATAGAAGAACACAAGTTCAAGGCCTTGAATTGGGTAAATGGTGTTTCTTCTGCAGGAATCCAAGAGGTGAGTAGAAATGACAAACATGTGGCTTCCTTGGAAGACACACCTGACTGTAAGAGTGAAGAAATTGTTTCTAAGATCCCTCAAATCTTCTTGGATACAAATATTGTAAATAATCCAGTAGGGACAGTTGATCCTTTCTTCTTGTCTCTTTTTATAAATGGTAAAATGTTGAAGAATTGCATGATCGATTCTGGGGCATCAAACACTATCATGCCTGCAAAGATCCTAAAATCATTAGGAATAAAGTTTGATACACCTCATAGGAGATGCCAAGCTATGGACTCAAGGGAAGTGCTAGTTATATGTACCATCAAGGCTTTGCCTTATAAATTAGCTGCATTTCCCAACAAACAGTTGACTATGAGTATTCTTGTAGTTGACATTCCTCCTCAATATGGAATATTGTTATCTAGAAAGTGAAGTGCCTCCATGGGAGGAAGTATTCAATGTGACTTGTCCTTTGCCACTTTTGACATTGGAGGAGAGAGTGTAAGGGTGTCAAGGGAAGCCAAGACCCTACATATGATTGAGGAAAATGAAAAGGATAGCATGAATTGTTTTGTTGACACTGAAATTGGCTCATTCCAAGTCCAAAGGAATGATATGCAGGACAAGGTCAGGCCTATCCTTTTGGTTGATGATGAGACTAACATGGTAGAGGGTAGTGTATTGTGGACATTATATTTTGATGGAGCAAGTTCTAGAGAAGGTGCTGGAGTAGGAGTGTTATTGGTGTCCCCAAGTGGTAAGACTTTTAAGTTTTCTTTCACTCTCTTGTTTCCTTTCACAAACAATGTTGCTGAATATGAAGCCCTACTTATTGGTTTGAGAAAAGCATCAAAACAAGGGATCAAACATCTTAGGGTGATTGGTGATTCTGATTTAATAGTTTCTAAGATTAGATCAAAGTATGCATCTAAGAATCAAAGGCTGAAACAATATAGAAATGCTATATGGGATGAAATTGAAGGTTTCAGTGCCTTTGGGATTGATTGGGTAGATAGAAGCCAAAACAGGATGGCACATTTACTAGCAAACATAGCCTTAAGGTTAGAGGATATTACCTTTGTAGGGATATCCAAGATTGAGTGTAAGTCCAGGCCTTCTATCCCAGATAATGTTGAGAATTGGCAAGTATTTTCTGATGATCAGGATATTTTGATATTCTTGTAGTGTGAATCTCATTTTGATGATCAGGAAATGGATTTTGGCACCTATGTTGACATCAGAGATGGAAAAGAAAGTGTTCTTGGGAAGGAAGTTTTGCAGCTAAAGTCAAATAGGATCCCTAGGGGATTGGTTTCCCTTGAAAGGACATTTGATGATCAGGAGAGGGCTTGTGTTGCTAGAATTGTTGAGAAGAAAAATGATTTGGAGGAAGTGAATTTAGGAACAAGCCAAGAACCAAAAAATATTTACATAGGTAAATGCTTATCTCAAAGAACTAGAAGAAATTTGATTGATCTTGTCAAAAAATTTAGACATGTTTTTGCATGGTCTTATGATGATTTGAAGGCATATAGAGAAGATCTGTTTCAACATAAGATACCATTAAAGGAAGGAACTAAGCCTTTTAGGTAGAAATTAAGGCCTGTGAACCCTACTTTGGCAACAACAATGCAAGATGAATTGAAGAAGATGATGGATGCTGGCATTATCAAGCCTGTCAGAAATTCTACTTGGGTGTCAAATTTGGTTCCAATCAAAAAAAAGAATGGTGGCATTAGGTTATGTGTTGATTTTAGGAATTTGAATGTCAATTCTTTAAAGGATAATTATGGTCTGCCTAACATGGAAAATATGCTGCAAAGGGTTAGTAGATTAGAGTTAATGTCCATGATGGATGGCTTCTCTGGATATAATTAGGTAATGGTCAATCAGTCAGAACAATTTAAGACTACATTCACTACCCCTTGGGGAACATATGTTTATGTTAGAATGCCTTTTGGTTTGACAAATGTAGGAGCTACTTTCCAGAGAGCTATGGAGGTGGCCTTTGCTGATTTCATAAATAAGTCTTTAGTGGTATATCAGGATGATCTCATGGCATATTCAGAGAAGGAGGATCATCATTGTGAACACCTTGAAAAGATCTTTATCAAAGATCTGGAGTATGGAATCTCTTTAAATCCAAAGAAGTGTTCTTTTGGTGTTGTGGAAGACAAGCTCTTAGGACACATTGTGTCCAAGGATGGAGTAAGAATTGATATTGAAAGGGTTATAGCAATAGACAAGCTCTCACCACCAAAGAATGTTAAAGGAGTACAATCTTTCTTTGGGCAAATAAATTTTCTAAGAAGATTTGTTACAAATTTTGCAAAAAATTGTATTCCCATCTCTAGGATGTTGAAAAAGGATGCAAAGATAGAGTGGAGTGAAGAAGTAGATAAATCTTTCAGAAGTATCAAATAGGCCATTAAAGATGCCCCTATTTTGAGGACCCGTGATTATGGTAAGCCCGTGTAGATTTTCTCCTTTACTTCTTATCATACAGTTGCAGCAATTTTATTACAAAAGAATTCAGATGGATATGAGCAACCTATATCATTTTTTAGCAAGTCTTTACATGTAGAAAAAATGAAATATGATATCATTGAGAAACAGGCTTATGCCCTAGTCAAAGTAGTCAAGGCTTTTAGGTGTTATCTTGTGGGAGCTAGGGTGGTTTCTTATGTCCCTAGTGCTATTGTTAAGGATATTCTGGTGCAACAAGAGGTATCAATAAAAAGATGTAGATGGATCAATAGGATCCAAGAATTCAATATAGATATTTAGATTACAAAATTGGTAAGAGGCATTGGTCTCGCAAAGTTGATGGCATAGAGTAATCTGGTTAAATATCATGTGAATATGTTAGAGGAGGAAGAGAGGCCATATATTTGTGATATGTATTATTGTGATTGGTATAAAGATGTCATCAATTACTTATAGAAGTTGGTCCTTCCCCCTGACATGAATTAGAATAAGAGGAGGACTATCAAATTACAGTCAGCAAGGTATGCCATTATACATGGTGAGTTGTGGTGGAGAAGCAATGAAGGAGTATTGCTAAAGTGTGTTGATCATGAAAGATCTAAGACTCTGCTAGAGGAAATGCATCAAGGTGTATGTGGAGGACACTATATGGAAAAAACCACAGCCCACAAGATCCTTAGATCTGGATTTTGGTGGCCTATAGTTTTTAAAGATACACATTAGTTTGTGAGGAAGTGTGATGCATCCCAGAGATTTGTAGGAAGGATGAAATTCAATGGGAATTTGCCACTCATACCTATTTCAATTCAAGCTCCTTTTATAAGTGGGGTATTGATTTCATTGGTGGGATCCCAAACAAGTCTAGTGGTGGGCATTCCCACATACTAGTGGCAACAAACTATTTTACCAAGTGGGTTGAAGCCATCCCTACTAGGAGGGCCACTAGTAAAGTGGTAATTGATTTTATAATGCAGAATATCCTCACTAGATTTGGTTTCCTAGAGATAATTGTGGTTGATAATGCAATGTGCTTTAGATCACAGGAGTTTGGTGATTTTTGTCAGCAATATGGGATACACATTACATTTTCTTCCCCATATCATCCACAAGGAAATGGCCAGGCTGAATCAAGTAATAAAAGCCTTATTAAGATTCTTAAGAGGGTGTTGGACAGAAATAAAAAAGATTGGGACTCAAAGTTATGGTGGGCATTGTGGCTTGATAGAGTAACTTAAAAGAAAGCCATAGGTTGTGCCCCTTTGACCTAGTTTATGGAATAAGTGCTAGATTACCTCAGAACAATTTGTTGCAAATGTACAAGTTCATCCAAGTGTATGATGAAGATTTGAATGATGAGATGAGAGTGAGAATGGATGAACTGATCTAGTTAGAGGAGGTAAGAAGGGATGCACATGAGAGAAATGAGGCATTGCAGAGATAGTGTAAAAATTTGTTTTATAAAAGGACTACTCAAAGGAGTTTTGAAATTGATGATCTGGTCTTGATGTGGAATGCAAGGTTGGAAGATAAGGGAAGGCATGGAAATTTTGATCCTATTTGGTTGGGCCCTTATCTTATTGAGGGAAAGTGGGGAATAGATTCATATATCTTGAAGGATTTAATTGGTGGTACTTTGGAATTTCTTATTCATGGACAATTCTTAAAGTTTTACTTCTCTTGAAGTATCTCTTCCATGAACAGTAGTTTAGGTTCCCTTGTTTTTGTCTACTCTATGTTTATTGAGTCAGTTTTTTTTTAGCTGGTCTACTCTCCTAGTGATTCTGAATTCTTGCCATGCCTATAGGAGACATGCATCCCCTAGTATGAGCCACTGTTAGGCCATTTTTCTATGATAGCAAAAATCCTTTGAAAATGGCCTCTTCCCTACAAATGTTTTTGTAAAACTATCCTACCTTGTTCTCTTTAATGTTCTCACCATGCTCCAGTTTAGATCGCACCTCTTGAATCACAAAACCCAGGGAGATTCAAGTTCTAAGGTCTGTAGGAAACAAATTTTAAAATTTGCCTAAGTGTCAAAAACCCACAATGTTTTTGAAAATCCATGATGTTTTCGGTCTCCCTACTACCTTTTTGGTCTACATAAAACCTATGTGTTTTTGTATCCCTTGCTTGCTTTGTGTCAATATCAAAAACCATGTGTGTTTTCGATCCTTCACTGTTGTGAAAACTCTATGTTTTTGGTGTCTCATTGTGTCAAAAACTTTGTGTGTCTTTGACCTTGGTCCTAAGTGCGCAAGCACGATCGGTTGGTGGGACCCATTTCTTCTTATTGCCTGAAGTGGTTAAAGTTTAGACAGGATCGGTGGCTGTTGCTTGTTCGTATAGAAAAGTTGAATGATGTTTATTTCTTACGAAGTTGTGATGGATTGCCACCTGCCCATGTGGGTCCCTGTTCTTAGTGATGATTTAGCGACCTGGTGACTTGCGGTTATCTCTCGGTCATTGATTCTTGGTGGCTAAGCCCTTAGCATCTAATGACCTGGCGACTATGTAGTCGCGTGATCTTTTCATGTTTGGCAGTTATCAGCTAACATCTGGTGACCTAGCTGGGAGTTTTCTTTGCCTTAGTTGCATGATCACAGAATGGTGGGACCTAGTTTCCAGATGTGTTAGTAGGTCTTGATCCTGTTAGATAATCGACGAACGGTGTATAATCTCATTGAGTGTGTTAGAGGCTTAAGATCTTGCGACGGCCATTGATTTTGTATCTTGTCAGGGGGTTTTCAGGGCTGGGGGAAGATTCTCCATCCGACGGTGGGCGTGAAATCTGATAGAATCTTAGAAGTCTTTGTGATCTTGCGACAGTCATCAATTTTCCTTAGTGGGCCTAGTGTGACTTTTCAGTGTTTTTAGCGGTATGGATAAAATTTGGCAGCCTTGACATTTTTTCTCTTTGTCATTGGTTCACGTGATACTTTAGCAGTGGTGCTATTGTTTCTGTGAACTGGCAAAGTGCCTTCAGTTGCCAATTCACCAGATCACTTAAGTGGCCATTTTAACATGTGCAGTCATGTGTTTGCTGAGTTTAACTTGGGTTTGGACTTTCATACCATGATTGGGAGTTTCCCTTGTCACCAGTTTGTGGAGTTAACCCGAGGTGCCTGGATGAGTTAAGTCATGAGCCCGTGAAGTAAGAATGGATCTACGATCGGGACTTAATGTCAATCTCCATTCGAATCATCACCACCGATGTGCTACTGGCACCGGGACTTGACCATTAGAATTCAAATTCAAAATTGCAGAAGGGTTTGCAATGACAGAGGTACCAAAATTCAATTTTTGAGTGGCCAGAGTGGGTAGAATGGATTGTCAAATGCTGCGGCCCTATCCCTGTCTCATCTGTGTTAACTCCTTGAGAGAGGGTTAGGTGGTTTTGAATTTTGAGTTTGAAATGATCATTGTGCTTGCATTGTAACCTTGATATAAAGGGTTTTTTATGATCATTTTGAGGTCACTGGGAGTTAGGTTTTCAAACTTTTTCGGTTGTGAATCTTCTGCCCAGTCTAGATTGTAACACTTTTGCATTTGGTATTCTATTGATAATAGAGAAAAAGTTGCAGGTCTAAGCTGTAATTTGTAAGCTTGACTCCTCTGGATTGATTGTTTACACTTAAGGGTTCTTCATACTTAATACAATTACATGACTCTTATCTCTCCTTTGTGTCAACTTAGATAGATTCTAAACTTTCTAGTCCTCTACATATTTTTTTATGTATATGTATCCATTCTTGAGTTCTAATCTAGGATTAGATGAAATGATTCTTTAGATGGGACATAAATCTATCTTATTGTGTATGTAAGGATATATCATAAGTAGTAAAAGGGATTGTAGGTGTGTTTATGGCTTGGAATCTCAACTATTGTCTGGTGTGTGTAGCATTCATGTTCTAGGAGATCTTTCCCAATGGATGAGGCACTGGCCTAAATGATTATTTCATTATCAACAAATACTGATTGTGGTTGTTATGATTCAAACACATTAAATTAAGAACCATCCTTAAGTTTTCAGTATTTGGTTGTGTAAGGTTCCACCCCATAGTAATGGAGATTCAATGAGTGTGTGGTTAACACTTAGTACTTTCTTACTATCCTATTATCTATTATTCAAACCTAGTGTTTGGTGTGTGAAGTATAATTTATACTAGGTTAGGTGCACCCACCTTGGTTTTGTAGAGCTAGAAGTAGAAGAGGGCAGTCTTGTCCCTATAGTTGGTCTAGTTACCCTAAGACCTCATAACATTTTGGAGTTAACCATTCCTAAAATCCATTTGAGGGTACATTGGCAGCCTATTAGAGCATAAGCATCATTTTGGACACCAACAAAAGTTATCCTAGCAGTCCTGATAAGGTCTTTAGGATGAACATACCTGTAGGTGCCTAAAATCATCTTGAAATGATTTAGCCAACTACTGACCTGATCAAGTGCCCTCTTTCCAATCAAGAAAATCCCAATTTTGAACTGCCTTGTTGTGAAGGTACCCTTCCTATGAGGCCCCAAGTGTTCTCTGTCAGTCCATATCAATTGCCAAATAAATTCCATCATGGCAACTCTAGGAGGCACAAATTTCAGTAGTAGATGTGGGGGTTGAGGGAAACCATAAACCCTAAGAATTGTGAAGTTGGCCCCAAGGTATAAATCACCCCAATTATGGTTTCCTAGCCACTTATCCTCATACTGCATTGGCCTTAACAACTTCAAGACCTTAGTTGACATCCTTACTATATTTGTTCCCAACAACCCAAGAATTGGATAAACAAAGTAATTTTGGAAAATAGAAAAATTACACTCATTGGACATGTAATTTCAATCCCTCAGCAAAAATTGCAATGGGTTAGGCTGGCCCTCAAAAGTAGTTCTCAACTTCAAGATTCTTGCATCAAGATGATTAACATGGTGGTACAAAATCAAGTGCATAAGGAGGGAGTAATGCATAAACCTAATAGGTCTCTTATTTTCCTTAACAAATATCAGCCCCTCATGCATTCTGTCAATCACATACTAGATGTAATCATAGTCAGTGTTAGAGTGGGAGATCTGAATATCTAGAATTATAATTAAAAGGTTAGCAAGAATTTTCTCTTCATCCCCATCTATCCGTAGAACCCTACACAACCCATGACATAAGAACTTCATGTAGTGATTGTAGATTTTAAACTCATAGGGAGCATTCATACTTGGAGGGAGAGGAGCTATATATTTAACTTTCTTGGGCATGTGCTTGACTATATGACTCTTCACTGACCCAATATTACTTGCATATTTCTGCCATTCCTTCTTCAAATCAATTTCAGTGGAAGAAGAGGCAAAGAAATTAAATGCCCTCATAAACGACCCCCTATCCAAGTTAATAAAAATAGACTGGCCCTCACACCTAATGGTTCTAGATATAGGATCATATAGCCTAGCCAACATAATAATCAAGTTGAAATCTAAGAAAACATCAGGCACAATTAACTTTTCCATCCTCAAAGCCCAAGCATTACATATAGGTATAGCCTTATGCCTGTTATTATAAAAGTATGAGAAAATGATGTAACTTGGGCCTGAAGGAGTGATGTTGGAATTAGGAGAGATAGGTACTGAGAGGGGAGGGGTGAATTAGTGCCTTCAAAAACTTTACTTGTAAACCTTTCAAATATATAACTATAAATAGTGATAACTGACCAAAACAACTTGAATCTAACTACATGTATCAATCATTCATTTAACTTAAGAAAGTAAATAACATGAAATAAATATGACAATCACATGACACAAGTATTTTGGTAATGTAGAAACCCTTGTTAGAAGGTAAAAACTATGGTTGGGATGACACCCACAAATTTTTCACTACTGTAGATAGAAAAGGTTTTCCTATTAGGGCTACAAGTTTTGATCACTTCTGGTGATCTCACCTTGTTAGGAGTGACATGTTAGATCAACTAGATCTACCTAGTTATAGGATTTTAACAACACTAATGAAGTGTGCACTCAGTTAAGAGATTTACATAAGACTATTAAGTTTACTCTATTAGGAGATTTTATCGAAAAATATATTACAATTGTCAAAAAGAAATAGGTAATTATCTACTATTTGAAAACTCAATTGTCTGATACAGATCTATAAGATCTAATAAAAACCTTACTTTTGATGAATCTCTACTCTGAACTACTTGATAGCCTTTTCTAATTCTACTCAATCTGAATTCCTCTATACTCAGTTCTGCTTTGTTAACTGATAGACTTGAAGTTAGGAAATTGCTTCAAGTACTCCTTGATTCATATATTATCTCACACCAAAAATGATGCAAACACACAAATATATAGTCTTCTATTTTTTATGCATTAAAAAAATTAGGTTACACAACATAGTCATAACCCTAAGATCTATGGTGTACAATAATGACCTAGATCAACTATTACAAAAGATATACAATGCATTTAATGAGTATCATTACATTAAATGTTCCTTGATCTTGGTAAAAAAATTTATGAACCATTGTAACTATTTGCATAGAAGTATGTGCCATTTCAAATTACTATCATTTTATGTGATCCTCAATAAACATTGTATAGACTACTCAGTGTTTACTGTCTATCGGTGTTAGTGTCTATTGGTGCTCAGTAAATTGTTTGATGTTCGGTATACTACTTTACCAACTAGTCTATCTTGCTTCTAGTTACCGATTAGCTCAATGTAAGTGTCCGACCGTTATCTTTAGAAACCTTTGATACTAATGACAACCTTAAATTCTCAATAGAGATAAAAATCTCCCCCTTTGGCATTAGTATCAAAACTTTGAATGTATATAGACAAAATTTTCTATATAACTTATACTTCTGCCATATACATATACACATCAAAAAAAATATTTCTAAGTACTAAGTACTCCCCCTCAGTGCATGCTTCTAGTAATATGTAGTATACATAGCAACTATGTACATATTTGGCATAATGACTTATACATTGTTTTCCCCCTTTTTGATAGTAATGCCAAATACAAAAATTAAGTAGTATAATCACATCTTGTCAAAAATATGCTAGTGGATTTTCTTCACTGATTCCAAGAGGCTTTCCCATTCCTCTTTCAAGTTGGTGAGAGAAATATGCTCAAGACCAACTTGTGCATGCATGTCAAAGATGTTATCTAACACCAAAATTTCTGGTGTTGCAATGAGTTGTTCAGCTTTGACAATGTGTGCTTCAAAAATTTTTAGGTATGGAAGGAGTTATGTTTGTAACTCAGTAACCTAATTTGTTATGTTCTCTTCTTTTTTCTTCAAATCTACTATTAACCACCAAAGTTCTTGAACTCAGTGAATGTACTTTAAGAAAGCAGTAGGCTCAGTTATAGTTGCATTTGTACTTAACTTTATTTCTTCTTCCCATCCTTTGATCTTCTCACTGACTTCAACTGTGAAGGTGTCTATAGTACAAAGCTTCAATAAGAAGTTACAAATTAACTGAGTGATTTTTTTTATCTCGGTGATTACCTCAGATAATTTGACCTTCTTTAATGCCACTTCTAGGCTTATTTTCTCTATCAGTTTGTGTCGTATCTTGGATTCTTCCCTTTCTTCAATTCGTTTATCTACATCAATGTCTAGGGCATTGATCTTCTCGGAAAGTGTAGCAAGTTGATCTATGATAGGAGTATCCTCATCAATATTTACCTCAGGTACTACTTATTATAGGATATCCCTCACATTTGTTAAAATTTCTTTCCATTTGTGCTCTTGCTTCAACTTCTCTTGAGCTGCCTTTCTTGAACATAATTCCCCATATTTACTCAATTATTTAGGGCTTAGGGTCCTCGAGTCACACTCAGGAATAATGATCACTTCATCTAGGGTGACCAACCCTTTTCCTTTCTTTTTCTTCTTCAATGCTAGAGGTGACCTTGTCTCAATAATTGAAATAGTTTTATCTCCAGTTTTCAGAGTATCCTTCCCGGTTGACACACTTTCTTCCTTCTACTCCTTGGGTTTTGTAGTCTCAGTTGATGGAATGGGAGCCTCGGATGTGGTGTTAGGTGGGTTCACCTCAGTTTCCTTTGTCTCATTTGTTACCCTTTTCTCAGTAGAAGGTAACTTTGTTTTTGTAGGCTCATCTGTCTCTGTAGGTTTCTCAGTGTCTTGATCCCCTATGATGTCTTTATTTTGCTCGGGGTCTGAGCCGTCGGGTTGTACTTGGGAAAGAAATTCCACTACTTCAGCAAGTACAAGAAGTTTAACCAGTAGTGATGTAAATAGACATTTAGTGTCTAGTACTTCATCTTGATTAGGTGCAATTTTTACATTGTCATCATCTTTGTCATTAGGATCACCATTTGTTCTATCCTCAATGAGTACATAATCATTGATTTTCTTCTCTAGTTGAATTTCAACTTTATTTGGTGCATCCTATGAAACACTTAATTCTTCCTTTTGCTCGATGATATCAATTACCTTGATAACTGATATACTAGTGTTCTTTGATTTCTTTTCTATTCCCTCATCAATACAAATACCTTTACCTTTTGAATTTTGTCTCTTCTTAGACAAGTTTAAGAATGCTTCTTGCTCAGCTTTTTCTTCGGCCTTAAGAATTGATGTCCATAAAGAATCACTTGTGGTATCCATATCTGCAACATTTTCATCCATTATCATCATTGCTCAGTTCTTGATCATAAATCTTTCTTGGTATTTGGTCATGTATTCACTAAGTTCTCCATAACTTAAATGTGGGGCTGCCCAAACTAGAGATCATTCTCTCTTTCTTTTCTCAGTGTCTAGTGCAATAGCCCATTTTTCAATAATCTTGTCATCCAACTTCTTCGGTAAGGAATAGGGAAATTCCATTGGAACTTTCTTGAATTTGATCATCATTTGGATGACAACCTCTTCTATCTTGGTCTAATCTTCATTTGACATCTTGTCAAATCTATCTATTCCTAGATCAGCAAGGTCTCCATTCTCAATTATGTCTTCAATAATTTCATCTATTGTTTTTACCTTATTGTTGACCACCTTGAATTGATTGACATCATCTTCAGTCTCTGTCTCCTCAAGATATTCTTTACTTCTTACCAGTTTTATCCTTTTCTTTGGTGCTTTAGCTATAGCCTTGTTCTTTCTCTTTATATATTTCCTTGTGGGTGTAGCTGCCCTCAATTTTGTTACTTTTTCTACTCCTTTCTTCTTAGGAGATGAAGTTACAGTTGATGATCTTATTTTCATACCTTCTTGTACTGGTAACTGCTTCTTCATAGGAATTTCAAGTGGAGAAATCAGTGTGGGATCTTCTTCTTTATCAGACTCAGTCTCCTCACTATCATATGGTTTTTCAGCTAACTATAATTAACCTTCAGTTGCCTATTCAACTAGTGTCTCCTCAGGTGTCTCAGATACATCTCCATATCTAGCAGTAAGATCTTTCATCTTCTTTACCTTTCTAGATATCTTATTGATCTCTATACCTGTTGAGATTTTGGATTTGGCCTCTTCTTATTCTTTGAACCTAGTGGAAATGGGATCTTTCGGTAATGCAAGTAGTGCATTAATATATTTTAGTGTGAAATCATGTTTTATTTCATAACCCATCGGTGCCAACCATTTTATCCTAGGTTTAACTACTTTTATCAAAGTATAATCTATGTTGACTACAAAACATATATCATTCTCAAATTTTTGAACTAATTCACATAGAATTCTACTTCTTTTGTGCATTTTAGTTTGAAACTCTTTGAAGTATGCATCAAACTCTATGTTTATTTTATTTCCTATCTTACTTATCATTTCATTAATTTGTCTTGCTATTGGTATATCTGATTTCCAATTTACTTTACCGATGCCAGGTACATACTTTTGTAGATAGAAAAATATGCAGACAAGTAGTGATCTGAACTTATAGGTATTAGACTTCTTTTTCCTTATTGTCTTCATATTTTCCTAAAGTTGATGAAATAGTACCTCAGCAAGATCAACCTGGTGACCTTTCACCACAATTTTGTGTGCCATGTCCACTGCACTGTAGGGTACACTATTGAGTATGCTTGATTAAAATAACTTGTACCTGATCACATGTGCTGCAAACTTAACTGTTGGGTCTTTTATTGTCAAAATCTTTAGTGGCTGACCATCCCATTGTGCTCTAGTATTCTTCTCAACATCCGATCATGATGAACTTTGAAAGGCTTTAGCCTTATTAGTTGTAGGGAGCCCAATAACCCTACTGATCAATTTCTTATTGATCTCTATTGGCTTATCCAGCCAGAATTTGTCATTGTGATATCTGCTCAAAATGATTCTTATCCTATCTATCTTAAATGATTGTGGGTAGTGTGTGATACACGATAACCCTGATTCCTTAATCTTCTTATGTTCTAGTTTCAATGTTCCATTGGTGCCATAGATTTGTTGATATGCTACTATAGTTTCAAAATCTCCAACTTTGCCAATTTTGCAATAAATGTATGATCTTATGTCTTTTGTCAACAAAACCCTATCTGGTATGCTCAAAAAATTTCCCATTAAATCTATTTGTGCTACAACCTGGGATGTGGCTTAAACTTAGGTTCATTGAAATTTTCCCTAATGATTAGATTTACTTCCTCCTCAATATTTTTTGATTTGCTTGCAGTCAATGTAGATGCCATAAATTGATTCTAGGGTTTTGACAAATAGTAGGATAAAAACTATTTGATAGAAAATGAACGTACTCGAAATCGTTGAAGAGTGATGTTGGTTCGATCTGAAGTTGCCTTGAATCCTTCTAAAAATCTTCTAGCTCAAACTCTTCTCTATGAAATCTCCACTCTTCAAAATCACAATGCAACAATAAACTCTATTTCCCATATATTTATAGACTTTTTGATATTCCTGCTCAAACTTTCATGCAATAAATGCTTGACCTAACTTTCAGTACAAAATAGTTGTTAGCTCGGTGATAATTAAAAATTTTATCTTCTTGATTAACATATGCTTTCTTCATTGGTTGATACATGTTCTTGGTTAACCTTAAATAGTGATTACCGATGGGTAACCAACTCTCGGTCTCTCTTTTACCGACTGTATAACATTGTTAGTTCTTAACATATAAACCATAGTGCATCTTTATTCATGCTGATTTGGTATTAGTAAATCATGTATAAGGAAATGTATGTAAAATGTGATCATTTGAAATGTCAATCCTATACATACCTTTTTCACTTTAAGTGGAGGTATTGATGTCACCCAATCCAGTGGATGAGGTTTCACCGACAACATTACTTGACTCAGCATTCTCATTAGATGCCTTCTTCCACATAGTGTTCCTTAACTTTTTGATATCTGCAATAGTATATCCACTCTCAAATACATGATTTTCATCTGGTGCTTAGTATCTATAGTTCTTTCTTAAATGACCAACCCTATGAAAGTGCATACAAGCCATTCCAGTGATTGTCTAGCTTCTTGATTGTCCAATCCAACTCTTTCTATAACAATTTTCTACAATGTGTCCATATCTACCACAAACAGTACAATTAGCCCATGTATTATAATCCCAAACATAAGAATTACCTTGTCTTTTTGGTTGATAAGGCTTTCACTGTGTTTGTTGCTTAGGATTCCATACTTGCTTCATCTTAGCCTTACACTCTCATGTAGTGTGTCCATGTTTATTACAAGTATAGCATATTTTCTCCATAATGGTATTGATAGCAATATCATTATGTTTATCTCTACACTCATATGTTGGATGTCCAAATTTACCATAGTAATAACAGTATCCATTAAACTTAGGAGTGATAGGAGGTTTACCTTGTGCTTTGCTTCTACACACATTAGATGTATGTCCCAGTTTCCCATAGTGATAACATGTCAACACTTTAGGTTTTTTATTTTGATTGTTGTTGACTTGTTCAGCTTGTTGTGATGATTCTCCTTCACTGGTGTAGCCTATTCCAGCTCTACTCCCAAATCTTCTTTGATTAGTCATAAAATCATCAATCTTCTTAGAACTATCCTCAGCAAGTTTCTTCATTTCATTTTGTTGTTGTTGATTTTTCACTTCATTTCTTAGCTTCTCATTTTCTTCTCTGAGTCTTGCAACATCTTCTAGTCTTCTTGACAATTCTACATTCACTCAGTTTACCTCTTGATTCACAGTCATCATTTGATTAGTTACTTGGAAATGATGATTAGTGAGTCTCTATATCTCACTCTCTTTAGCTTGAAGTCATTTAGTCATCTATCTTTGGTCACCAATAGCCAGATTCCTTTCTTTCTTGACTTGTCTTGCATTGTTCATTATTTCTACCATTCTCACCATCTGAGATTCTTGACCGATTTTTAGTGCTTTCACTTGATCAGTTAAATGTTGATTCTTTTTAGATAAATCAGTGATTATGCTTTCAGATCCATCTAAGATGCTTCCAGAACTAGATCCAATATGCTTGAACATTTCATCAATAGGTTCTTCATGGTAACCGATCTCATTTTGTAGAATAGCTAGGTTCTTCCTTTCAACCAATAATTTCTTTAGTCCTTCCTTAGCTTGTTTATATTGTTCCACAAACATTTGCATTTGTATCTTCTGATTCTCAATAGTCTTATCAAGTTTGTATCTCTCCATGACTTAGATCTTTACCCTTCAGTGGTTAAACTATTTAATAAGAGAACTGTGCTCTAATACCAATTGTTGGAATTAGGAGAGATAGGTATTGAGAGGGGAGGGGTGAATCAGTGCCTTCAAAAACATTACTTGTAAACCTTTTAGATATATAACTATAAATAGTGATAACGGACCAGAATAACTTGAATCTAACTGCATGTATCAATCATTCATTTAACTTAAGAAATTAAATAACATGAAATCAATATTACAATCACATGACACAAGTATTTTGGTAACACAAAAACCCTTTTTAGAAGGTAAAAACTATGGTGGGGATGGCACCCACAAATTCTTCACTACTGCAAATAGAAAAGGTTTTCCTGTTAAGGCTACAAGTTTTGATCACTTCTGGTGATCTCACCTTGTTAGGAGTGACATGTTAGATCAGCTAGATCTACCTAGTTATAGGATTTTATCAACACTAATGAAGTGTGCACCCAATTAAGAGATTTACATAAGACTGTTAAGTCTACTTTGTTAAGAGATTTTATCCAAAACTCTATTACAATTGTCAGAAAGCAATAGGTAATTATCTTCTATTTGACAACTCAATTGTCTGATATAGATCAATAAGCTCTAATAAAATATCACCTTACTTGTGATGAATCTCTACTCTGAACTACTCAGTAGCCTTTTCTGATTCTGCTCAATTTGAATTCCTCTATACTTGGTTTTGCTTTGTTAATTGACATACTTGAAGTTAGGCAATTGCTTCAAGTACTCCTTGATTCATATATCAGCTCACACCAAAAATGATGCAAACATACAAATATATAGTGTTTTGTTTTTTCCGCTTTAACAAAATTAGGTTACACAACATAGTCATAACCCTAAGATCTACGGTGTACAATAATGACCTAGATCAACTATTAAGAAAGATATACAATGAATTTAATGATTATCATTACATTAAATGTTCCTTGATCTTGGTAAAATGTTTTATGAACCATTGTAACCATTTGCATAGAAGTATGCACCATTTCAAATTACTATGCCATTTTTTGTGATCCTCGATAAACATTGTATAGACTACTCGGTGTTTACTTTATGTCGATGTTGGTGTCTATGGGTGCTTGATAAACTATTAGATGCGTGGTATACTACTTTACCCACTAGTCTGTCTTGCTTCTAGTTATCGATTAGCTCAATGTAAGTGACTGACTATTATCTTTACAAACCTTTGATACTAATGACAACCTTAAATGCTTAATAGAGATAACAAGTGATAGGGTTCCTACACTTGTCCATGAGATCCTCGAAAGCTTTATATATGGCTTTATTGTTCTGATTCAACCTGGGAAGCAACTTGAGGAACTCATCTGAATAATTGAGCTTTCCCTTGTCCTCACCACCTTGCTCTTTCACTACTCCACTAGATGATGCTACACTTGCCTCTGGATGACTCATCTTGAAAAAACAATAATCCCATAGCACTGCAACTTATTTTTCTTCTCACTCACTACTTTAGCACCAGCAATCTCAATTATCTTCAAAATAACTTTGGGCACAAAAAGAAATGAAGTCCCACCTATATACCTTGAGAATTGAATGCGTATAATTTCTAAATCATCACAAATCTTGGCTAAGTCACATCTACATATTACCAACCTTTAAATCAAAGCTAGCCATGGCGTGGATGTTGACAAGCTGATTTAAAAAATAAAAAATAGAGTGCCAGGGGCAATGATCATGGCTTTTCACATTAAAACCCTTAATTAGTGACAAAAACCTTCATTAAAACTTGATTGGATGACATTTTACCCCTTTTCCATCTTGGCGGAGTACCTTTTCCATGTTGTAATGGCTCAAAACATTGATTAGAAAGAAAACTTAACTAGAACCAATTCAGAGATCAAGTGAACAAAGGATCTCATGATCTCCACAAGAAATACTAATCTTGGGTTAAGTTTGGAGATCCAGCGACAAGGCCATTCATGAAATCTCAGAGTGATCTCTTAACTCATGAATTTACTTAGAGACTTAGAGACCACCATTGATCCTAAAGATGATCAACGGTACCCAGACTATCTTTTAAAATCCATCATAATCCTACCATAATCAGAGATTGGGTGATTGAAGGCAATCTCTAGTTCTCAGAACATTTTATTCAATCATAGTTAAACTTAGAGAATAAGAAACTAAAGACTTCACCAATTCTCACAATCCTTTTCTTAACTCAGCTAACATCTAGAGATCCTACAAATAGAGCCTTTCACAAACCCATGAGCATATCACCTTAACTATAGTGACATCTAGAGATCCAACAAACAACTAAATCTCTTAATCTTGAGAAACCACACTTAACCCTTATTCCATCCCATGATTCAACGAACATGAATATCTCACATTCTCAAAAAGAAATACTTAACCATAGTTAGACTTTGAGATTGACTGAATAACTCACATCTCTCATTTGCTAAATACTTTTTATACCTTAGGTTACATTTTGAGAATATATGCTAACTGTAGATCCTGAAAACAATCAGCTATTGTTGCTAAATCACCCAATCCACTAGACCTTTTCTTTTTAATTACGAGACTTAGTGAACATAGCATTCACTTAATCTCCCAAGGTTTAGAAATTTAACCTTTTTATTCTGAGAATGTGCGACTGAAGGAAAAACACCTTTTAACTTTGCCTTGTCACTAGATTGCTAGAAGATTTGGGACTTCACTAACTAATTCCGAGATTCAGTGAACACCTTGATTCACTAGGTCACCAAATGATTTATATCATTGCCAACTTTTCCTGAGATCAGGAACTAAAGAGAAATATATCCATTGCCAAATTACTTTATCAGAGCCACCAAACTTAGTGAGCATGAAAATAAGACTTAGTCACTGAATCACCAAATGATTTACTATAGGACCCATTATTTGTGAGATTAAAACAACACCGTTGATCCTAGAGATGATCAACGGTCCTCGCCAAATCGCTAGAAGATTTTAAACTTAGCTGCCTAATTCAAAGAATAGGAGATAGCCCCCATGCCAAGTCACCAGAACATAAAGTGAAACCACCAAGAATCAAGTGAACAAGTGACTACACAGTCACTAATTCACTAAATTTTAAGACCAACCATGATATAAACTTGGAGATTCAGCAACTAAGAAAAATATAACAAAGGACTCACCACTATCACTAGTTTGCTAAAGGACTTGAAGCCATGGAAAAATATTGCATGATGCAATGAAGATAAGGAAAAGAAAGACCACATGCAAATTGGGAGACTTAAGTGACCAAAAAGTAATGCAAAAATATAAGGAACTAGAGCACTCTTAAGACAAACTGGTAGAAAGATTACACCAAAGCAAAAATACAAAGGGCAAGGGTTTACCAACACAAATATGATAGATTTTGAGGAATTTTAAAACCCTAAACTAGGTGAAGACATGTGAAAAGATGAAGGACAAGAACCTGGAGCCAAAAACCTTAGAAAACCTAAAATATATCCAACACCTAGTACAAGAAAAAATTTTAAAAAATCAATTTGATAAAGTTTAGACTAAGTTAACGTGGTTAGACATGAGATTTTTTTTATTCTGGAAAATTTGTAGAAGAAAAATCATAATTAATTATTTTCTTGGAAAAAAATTACAAAAAAATATGTGTCACATCCGGACATGAGTCTACTACTTATATCTAAAATCTTGTAAAAAAAATTATAATTTGATTGTGTTTAAGGTGGTCAGACATACACCTACTTCTTATGTTTTTCTTGAAATTTTCATACTACTACATTGAAATTTTAAATTTTCAACATATAGAATAATTGTTTTTCAAAAAAGGCCTAGTATCTTAGAAACTAAATTCAATTTTATACAATTTCTCTTCTTACATATTTTTTATCTAATATTTATAACTTGTTCAAATTTTTATGTCAACTTACCTAAACCTGATTTTCTAAATTTTCATTTCCACTTAGGGGCCTAGTTTGCCATGCCATGATCATAGACATACCCAGGTCTGCATAATTTTGGTAGTCCTCTGACTCTACTCTTCTTACTTACTTTCATAAAGTTATCAAACTTCACATGACACAGTCTCTTATGCCAAATCCATACATATTTAGTTTTAAAAACAAGCAACTCCTTGTATCATTATCAACATAAAATAGATTGACTCTTGATTATCCACCAATTAAATTTAGATCTCCATTAGCACCATAGATCATAACCTCTCTATTCAAAAATTCTAGTCAATGGCCAATATTGTTCAGTTTTGAAACACTCAATAGATTATAGTTTATCCCTCTAACCCAATATGCATCATTACATTTCATCTTTTCATATAATACGATGGATCACTTACCTTTTCTATGCAGGAGCATCAAGGCTAAGTACAAGGACCTAGAAGGTACACTAGGGTCATTGATAGATCCTAGAGTGAGTTGAAGACAAGCATGACCATGATGGGTCATTTGAAATGTAATTAGACCATATTTAGTCTTTTGATTATGTTTTAATTCTTAACTTGATCATTTTTAATTAAGATGAATCTTGTAAGCCATGATGACATTGTTAGGAATGAATGCTGAATATATCCTATGGGGGAGTATTCATAGCCATTCTATAGTAGTTTTTGTTGCATCCATGACTGTGATTGTCATTGATGTCAACATAGTGATCTACTAAAGATTATCAGAGAAGCAGTTAGTGTTTGAGTTAGCTCACTTGGGATATTGAAGATGAAGCTATGTGGAGTTAGGGAATTACTATACAATGTTATATAAGATCATGGTTAAGAGCACAGATTTAAATTCATTTATTCATTGTAGTTATGAGGAAATCAGTGGAAGAAGTATTCAAGCAGTGTTCCTAAATAGTAGTTTGTGGAAATCAGATGATATCTCCTAATCGGGATGGAATCTGATCATGCGCAATTATGAGGCAATTGAAGACATGATGTTAGTGACATGGATATGAGCACAAGATCTGAGGTCACATGAATGAATATTTATCTTAATTGGAAGTCAATAGTTTTGTATAATTTTATGTAATATGTGGAAACTTTTATTTTGCAATTTGTATGCCGACTCATTTGTAATTACTTTAGTGTGGTATAAAGCAAAGAATGTTTTCCTTGTTGTAAAATGTAAGTGTGAATGTAGAAGTTGTGAATTGTATTTGAAAGTAAATTGTGAAAGTGTGCAATACTTGTTGGAAGAGGATATTGGAAGTATAGAGATCTGGTATTGAGATCTAAAGAAGCAGTTGGTGCGGTTTGGCACAGTTAAATGAGTATTGAATTTTTGAGATCAGTAATATTATGGTATTATTATGTTGATTAATACTAAGATCAGTTGGGCAGTGAGTTTCATGATCTTACCCTGAAGCTATTTGGGCAGTGGGTCCTTCTGTCTTCCATAACTCTTAATAGAGTTAGAATCTTTTAACAGAGATTCAAAGTCTCCTAATAGGGACTCATATGTACTGAATGTATTTCATAAGACTCCTAATAGATTTCATCCTCTCACAAGGAAATTTCATATTAGTGCATATTTTGTGGGCATCATTCCCACCAGGGTTTACTCTTTGATCAAGAGGTTCCCTAGTCAACATATCTTGTGTCATTGTGTTATTGTGCATCTATATCTTTCTATGGTTGTTGATTACATTTCTTACATGGTTAAAATATAATAAGGTTGATAAAATTTGTATTTATCTGATAACTAATTCACCCCCCCCTCTTAGTTATCTTGGTGGACTTTACTTTCTAATAATTGGTATTAGAGCAGCAAGTCCTTAAAGGAAATGTTTAACAGCTTAAGGAGATCCATGGTGAATCATTTTAGAAAAGAAAGCCCTAAGTTTGATGGATTAAATTTTGACTACTAGAAAGAAAAGATGAAAACACATTTACTTTGTTTAGGACTAGGTTATTGGTTAATCATAAAGAATCAGAAGAAAATCATTGATGAGGATAAGATTGAAGATTTTACTAATGAGGAAAGAGATCTATTCATGTGTAACATACTTGAAAGAGAAGCACTCTTGTCAACCCTTCCAGAAAATGAGTACAGTCAGGTGAAATATCTAAAAATATCTCATGAAATTTGGTTAGCTTTACAATCTTTTGAAGGTGATGAACATGCAAAGAAAGTCAAATTACATAATTGGATATGTGCATTTGAAGATATAAGAATGATGGAAGATGAATTTGTTAGAAGCTATATTGGTAGAATGTCAGAGATTGTTGCGGGTATAAAATCTTGTGGAGGAACCAAGATAGAGAATGAAGTGATATGCAAAATTATGAGGACATTGACTCTTGCATTTAAGTAGACAACACAAATGACTGAACAAGTTATTCCTTGTACTATGAAATTTACCAAAGAAACTCTTCTTGGAAGATTGGAAGTAGCAGAGATGAACCTAAGGTTATCAGGAGACTGACCTATAATGGAGACAACATTCAGTGCACTTAGTATTTGCCCTACCTTGTCAAGAAGCATCAATGTGAGTGGAGATTATGCTAGTAGCAGTAGATCTAGAAATGAAGAAGATAGGAAGATTGAAGAAGGTATTGCCTTTCTTGTGAAAAGAGAACCAGACGGTAATAAAAATTTTAAATGTTGGACTTGTCAAGAATTTGGTCATTTTGCATCTAAATGTCCTAAGAGAGTTAAGAAGTATATAAATAAATTTAATCCTAGGAGATCTAAAGAATATTACTATGCAAATGATGAAGAACTTCAAGCTAGTTTGGAGAAATCCTTGAGTGAAAGTGAAACTGAGAATGATGATATAGGATTTGTAGCAATTAAAGAAGAAAATCCTAAAATAGAAGTTAAGGAAGAAAAGGTTTTAGTTTCTCAAGTAGAAAAGAAAGTTGATTGGATTATAGATAGTGGTTTTTCACATCATATGACTAGAGATATGAAAAATTTCATAAATTTTAACAATTATGATGGAGGAGTTGTTAGAGTTGGAAAAAATGCACCTTGTTTGATTAAAGGTATAGGATCTATTACTCTTGATGGAAAGACTAATATTGATGATGTTTACTTTGTGGATGGTTTGAAACATAATATTTTTAGTGTTGGACAACTATTTGATAAGGGATATCAAGTTTGGTTTACTCATAAAACTTGTGTAATCAAAGACATGTTTGAATCCTACTGAGATGACATGTTTGATTACTAAGATTGATGACAGTTGGTTATGGCATAGAAGGTTTTGTCATATAAAATTTAATAACATTGTGAAAGTGAGTACTACACTTGCAGTAAGAGATTTACCTAAAATTATGAAGCCTACTAACATTATTTGCAAGGAATGTGTGATGGCTAAACATAAGAGAAGCTCATTTCCAAGCAAGAAGTTTACAACAACAAATAAGATGGAGATTGTTCATATAGATTTGAGCGGTCCCAAAAGGACTAGAGAATTCTATGGAGAAAGGTATTTTATGATTCTTGTTGATGATTTTACAAGAATGATGTGGATTGCATTTCTTAAAGAAAATTTTGAAGCATTTGATAAGTTTAAGATAATTAAGAATAAAGTTGAGAATGAATATGGAATGAAGATTAAATGTTTGAGGTCTAATAGAGGTGGAGAATTAATACAAAAGAATTTAACTTTTTTTGTCAAGTGAATGGTATTAAGAGCTAGTTTTCATCCCCTAGGACACCTTAACAAAATGGTATTACAAAAAGAAGAAATAGGTCAGTAACTAAAGCAGCAAGAGCTATGTTATTTGAGAATGACTTGGTGAAGATATTCTAGAGAGAAGTAGTGAACACAACATTGTATACAATGAACAGAGTACAAATCAGAGCAGACACAGAAAAGACACCCTATGAACTATGGTTTGTGCATGTACCATTAGTTAAGTACTTTAGAATTTTTGGAAGAAAATATTATATTAAGAGAGATGATGACATTGGAAAGTTTGATCATAGAAGTGATGAAGGTATATTTCTTGGATATTCATTGAAGATAAAAGCTTATATATGTTACAATAAAATAACTAAGACAATTGTTGAGAGCGCAAATGTAAAAGTTGATGAAAAGTTCAAAATTCAGGAAAGAATGCTTGATTATGAATCAGATGAAGGAACTCATCCTAGACCAAATCTAGAGACTATTGAATTATTCTATGAAACTGACAGTGATTTGTTGAATGAAAGCTACAGTGAAGAAACCATTGAAGAACCTACAGTAGAAATAAGTACTGAGATAGTGACACCTAATAGAAATTTATCAAGGAATCATCCTATTGAGAAGATTATTGGAAACATAGACAAAGGAGTTTTGACACAAAATAAGGTACAAGAATAGTTGTGTTTGATTTCTCAAATTGAACCTAAATCTACTAGTGAAGCTTGTGAAGATGAACATTGGATTAAAGCCATGAAACAAGAACTAGATTAGATTGAAAAGAACAAGACATGGGAACTGGTCCCTAGACCTAAAGATAAGAATGTTATAGGAAAAAAATGGGTATTTAGAAACAAGATAAATGAACAAGGAGAAGTAGTAAGGAACAAAGCAAGATTGGTATGTAAAGGATACTCATAGAAAGAAGGAATTGACTATGAAGAAACTTTTGCACCAGTAGCAAGAATTGAAGTAGTAAGAATATTTTTGGTTTGTGCAACTTACAAGAAATTCAAAGTGTATCAGATGGATGTGAAGTCAGCATTTTTGAATGGAGAATTGGAAGAAGAAGTCTACATTGAGCAGCCTGAAGGTTTTCCTTTGACTCAAGAAGGATTTACGGTATGTAAACTAAAGAAAGCTTTATATGAACTAAAGCAAGCACCTAGAACTTGGTATGCAAGATTGGATAAGTATTTGTTAAAGTTAGGATTTACAAAAGGCATAGCTGATAGAAACCTATACACAAAGGAAATTGAAAATGGTTTTTTATTTGTTGTTATTTTTGTTGATGACATTATCTCTGGAGGAGAAGATGAAGCCAGTGATAAATTTGTAGATGAAATGAAGACTAAATTTGAAATGAGTATGATTGGTGAAATGAATACTTCTTAGGATTGCAGATAACACATAATAGTGATGGTATCTTTGTAAGTCAAACAAAATACTTGAATGATTTATTGAAGAGATTTGGAATGGAGAACTGTAAACTAGTTAGAACACCTATGGTAACTAGACACAAGTTATCTAGCATAGATGAGACTCCTGCAATGGAACAGAAGAAGTACATATCTATGATTGGAGGATTGTAATATTTGACTCATACAAGACTTGATATATCACATGTAGTTATAATTGTAGCAAGATTTCAAGATGAACCTAGAGAATCACATTATGCATCAGTAAAGAGGATACTGAGATACTTAAGAGGCACAATTGAGTATGGATTGTGGTATGAAAAATCTGATGATTTTACCTTATGTGCATATATAGATGTTGATTGGGGAGGCAGTGTTGATGAAAAAAAGAGCACCAGTGGTGGAGCATTTTTCCTTGGAGGAAGATTAGTTTCTTGGCTAAGCAAGAAGCGGAATTGTATTTCATGGAGCACAACAGAAGAAGAATATGTGGTAGCAGCAAACAATTGCAATCAGATAATTTGGATGAAGTAAATGTTGAAAGATATTGGAATACAATTTGTTGAGCCTATTGTTATACATTGTGATAACACGAGCAAAGTTAGTATGTCTAAGAACCTAGTGTTACACTGTAAGAAAAAGTATATAGAGATAAAGTATCATTTAGTGAGAGAGAAAGTGGTAGAGAAAGATGTGAAACTTGAGTACATAAGTACAAAGGAGCATATTGTAGATATATTTACAAAACCTTTTCCTAAGGATACATTTGAGTATCTAAGAGGTATTCTTGGGGTTATGCCCTAGCCTACTTTTGAAAAGTGATGCATATTGTTGCATCTGTCTAGTGGTATATGAACCCTATATTTCTTCTGGACTAGATGGTGGTAATTCCTCTATGGGGGAGTATGTGTATCTGAGCTGAGTCACGATGACTCTAGTGAATGTATTTTTTGAATAGTGTCTTTTGACATTGAAGTTGTTGTTGACATAATGATGAAACATCTATCATTGATGTCAATGGGGGAGAAATATTCATGAAAAATCATTTATTGGAGATAATTGAATAGGAAAATGAAGCAATATATGATTGATGAAGAGGATATGAAACCATTTCAGAGAAGCAGTGTTGCAATGTTGGTATTCATGGAACTTGGATGTTTTTTCATCTATGTTGCCATCAATGCCAATGGGGGAGATTGTTAGGAATGAATGATAAATATATCCTATGGGAGAGTATTTGTAGCCATTTTGTAGTATTTTTTTTTTCATTCATCACTGTGATTGTCATTGATGTCAACACTGTGATCTACTGAAGATTAGCAGAGAAGATGTTAGTGTTTGAGTTAGTGCACTTGGGATATTGAAGATGAAGCTATGTGGAGTTGGCAGATTACTCTATGATTTTATATAAGATCATGGTTAAGAGCATAGATGGAAATTAATTTATTCATGATAGTTATGAGGAAATTAGTGGAAGCAGTATTTAGGCAGTGTTCCTAAGTAGCGATTTGTGGAAATCAGATGATATCTCCTAATCAAGATGGAATATAATCATGTGTAGTTATGAGGTATTTGAAGACATGATGTTAGTGATGTGGAAATGAGCACAATATCTAAGGTCACAAAAATGAATAATTATCTTAATTGGAAGCCGACAGTTTTGTGTAATTTTTATGTAACATGTGGAAACTTTTATTTTTTAATTTGTATGTCGACTCATTTTTAATTACTTGAGTGTGGTATAAAGGAAGGAATGTTTTCCTTTTTTTAAAATGTAATTGTCAATGTAGAAGGTTTGAATTGTATTTGAAAGTGAATTGTGAAAGTGTGCAATACTTGTTGGAAGGGGATATGCGAAATATAGAGATCTAGTATTGAGATCTGAAGAAGCAGTTGGTGTGGTTTGGCACAATCAGAGAAGGAGTATTGAATTATTTAGATCAGTAATCTTGTGGTATTATTTTGTTGAGTAATACTAAGATTAGTTGGATAGTGAGTTCAGTCATCTTACCCTGAATCTGTTTGGGTTGTGGGTCCTTCTGTCTTCCATAACTCCTAACAGAGTTAGAATCTTTTAACAGGGATTCAAAATCTCCTAATAGGGACTCATATGTAATGAATGTATTTCATAAGACTCCTAACAAATTCCATCCTCTCACAAGGAAATTTTAGATTAGTACATCTTTTGTGGGTATCATTCCCACTGAGGTTTACTATTTGATCAAGAGGTTCCCTAGTCAACATATCTTTTGTCATTGTGTTATTGTGCATGTATATATTTCTATGGTTTTTTATTACATTGCTTACATGGTTAAAATCTATTAAGGTTGATAAAAGTTTTATTTATTTGATAACTAATTCACCCCCCCTCTCAGTTATCTTGGTGGACTTTACTTTATATCAGACATTTAGGGTTAGGAGAGTGCACCTTGGGGTCACTTGAGTATACTAGGGTATATGAAGTTATTTAATGGAATTTGGGGTTAGGAGAGTGCACATTGGGGTCACTTCAGGATCCTAGTGTAGATGAGTTTGTTTTAATGACCTATATGGTCCATAATGATTGTAAGTTGGCCATTAGAGACATTGAAAAGATGTCAAATGCACTAAACATGCCAAACATGTAAATTTGTCTAATTGGCGTAATATGGCCTACAAGGATGGTAGATGGTTTAAGGTCTTAGCATTAGTACTGGATCCTAAAAGGCCTTCATAAAGTTTAATCCAATAAATATAAATGCATAAAGATAAATAGTTTTCAAGTTAACAACTATTTTGTCAATTTGACAAAAATAAATTAATATATAGCAATTAGGTTAACTAACCACAGGCCGTTTACAAGTAGTAGGCCAACTTGGGAGGTTATTTTTATTGAGTTTGTGTGTGAGGAAGAGGAGAGAAGAGTTTTAGGATTTTTATAGAGTGTTTGAGGGTTGAGAAAGCATTTTATAATGGAGTTTTCATCAAATAAAATCATTTTCTTGCAATAGTCTATTCTTTGGCTGCAAGGACACAATCCTCATTTTAGGGTTATTAAACTCTTGATTTCGATGTAATATTGATAGAAAATGTATTATTTGTTAGGATTAGGTAATACTGAGAGGGGGGGTGAATTGGTATTACATAACTTTGATTTCAACTTTAAACAATTATAAACAATCCAAAGTAATGCAAAAATGAAAAGAACATGTAAGCATAACACATTACTCATGACACCATGATTTGTTCTCGAGGAAACCCTGGCCAAAGGGAAAATCCCGGTGGGGATGGTACCCACAAATATGTACTAAAATATAGTATCCCTATTAGGAGTTGATTGTTACATAGTACATTTCCTTGTTAGAGGAATACAAAACCCTATTATGGGTATACAAAACACCTGGTTAAAGGTGGTGAGAAAACTACTCTTACCATCAATACTTGTCTTCAAAAGTAGTTCTCAAAAGGGGAACAATACAAGCACTTATCTTTCTTAGATAGTTCCAATTATAGCTCAGCCTCATACTGATCTCACATCTCTTCTCTTCTCTTATATTTGCAAACTTATTCCATTCTCATAATTCATTCCATACTTCACTTTCAAAACCAATCTATACTTATACAGAATTAGCCTTCCAGTCAACCTCATAATTGTCATACAAAACATAATAGAAACTTATGCAAATGATATACATGGATTTGGCCTCTTATATTACCAAAGAGTCAAAAATATACTTTATTTACTTGTCTTAGCATGTTACCATATCCATTGTTCTTTCCTTAATCTTTGCAACTATTCATGTACCCTATTATACTATTTTACTATCTTCCCATATCTTCCAAATATTGTATCTCAAAAATCTGGTAACCAAAAATTATGTGATCTTAACTAAAGCATTTGAATATCCCAAAATACCTATAGTTAACTCTACAAGCCATAATACCTTATATATATTCATCGCTATCCAAAACTGTGGCACTATACCCTGTTATCCTGATTCTAGACTTAGTCATTTTCATGACTGTGACTCTAGTGGAAATCTCCACAACATGCGATCACTCCATCATAAGTGTTGCCATGAATGACAACCCTTAAGTAATTCCTAGTACTCCAAAACATCACATGCCAACAGTCTCTCCCTTTGGCATTGATGGCAACACTTAGAAAAATGACTAAGTGTTATAATACATACTTTCTTTTCCTTTTCCTCTTTTCTATATATTTTTTTGTTTTCTGCATCTTTTCTTTTACTTTCTTTTCAACATATAAATATCTTCCTCATTTTTCCTTTTTCTTCCTCTCCCTTTGACATCGATGTCAAAGGTTTACACAAAATTGTAGGACTTAAACAAAAATGGTTTAGTTCTTACTCACCAAATTTAAGACATCTTGGAAGGAGATTTCCAAGGTCTTAACTTCCTCAATCCATGAACTTATTAGAATTTCACTGAGATGGATTAATCCATTTAGTGCATATGATGTTGTCTCTTCTACCTTAAGCTCAATGAGAGTAGATACTAACATTAAGCTTTCAACCTTTATCATCTCAGAGAGACGAGTTGTTGGCATTAAGTAGGATTGCCACTAGTGACAACACTTATTTGCATCCTGAGGGAAAATCAAGCAGAATAGTGCAAACCGAGGAGGACAGTGCAAACCAAGCAGAACAGTGCAAACCGAGCATAACAGTGCAAACCGAGCAGGACAGTGCAAACCGAGCAGGACAGTGTAAACCGAGTGACATTATGTCTACCGAGTCACAAGTATTTACTGAGTTCAAAACTTACCAAGTGGTTAGTATGAACTGAGCCTTCACTTCTACCAAGTGCATGAAGATGCCGAGTAATGTAGTGGACGCCAAGTATCAGAAAGTCACCGAGTTAGTTTGCAGGAACCGTGTAACCATACTTGGGCCGACTTAGTAGCACTTATGTTTATTTGTTAAGCTGACTTTGTAATTGTAATTAATTGTTTAGACTTGTATATAAACAATATTGTACAAATACCAAGTAGTATGAATGTGGAATAAAAAAAAAGAAGAGATAAAAGGCAGAAACTAGTGAATTACAAAGGGCTAGTATACATAAGGAGTAGCAAAGACAAATTCATCACAGAAGGTGATCAGTACATCAGCGAATCTCATTCAGCAATCCAGTTGCAAAGTAAGAGATCTACTATTTCATCCTAACAGATGAATCAGCTTGAAATCCTTTAACCGGGTAGACTTAACAGTCTTTGTAAAATCTCTTAACTGAGTGCATACTTCATTGTATGTTTGTAAATCCTCTAACAAGGTGGACCTAGCAGTCCTTATTGCTCCTAGCAGGGTAGATCATCAGAAGTGATCAATGTAAGCCTTAACCGGCCAACTTTATACTGCAGTATTAAAGCTTTGTGGGTTTCATCCCCACCCTAGTTTTACTTTCTTTTGGAAGGTTTCTGGGTAACCAAATCTATGTGTCATTGTTGTGAATGCTTTTATGTTTCATGCTTTCTATATGCAAAAGGATAAAGTGAACTATATGTTAATACATCTGATATTGAAAAAAAATTTGAAGTTACTGATTCACCCCTCCCCTCTTAGGAACTTGGTTAATTCTTGAATATTTCCAACAATTGGTATCAGAGCTGTATTGGTTCTCAAGATAAAGCTTAACTAGCTTGAGCAAAGATCCAGGACAATGGAGGTATTCAAACTGAACAAGGTGATTGAAAATGAAAAGCTAGATCTGGAAATGGCCATAGCTAAACTTAAAGAAGCAAAAGAACATCTTTCCCAATCCCTAAGAAGAAGGAAGGAACTTGCAAATCAGATGAATGATCATAATTACATTGAAGAAAAGATTGAAGATCTTTTTCCCTCAAATAGCTCAGATGAAGCAAAGAATGATGTCAAAGAACTCCTAGAAAAGAATGGGTCTCTGCAGGAAGAAGTGAGAAAATTAAAAAGAGAACAAGAACTACACTCAACAAGATTTTGTGAGATCTTAGAACAAAGAAACAAGTTGAAAGATGAATTAGATGGAAGGAACAATGAAGTCCAAAATAAAACCCTTCAGCTAGAAAACCTAATTGATCAGATCTCCCATACAAATGAGGAAATTCTGACTCTAAGATCAGAAATAGAAAGCACAAAAGAAGAACTAAGATCTGAAAAGAAAATCAATCTAAGATTGGTGGATGACCTAAACACTGAAAAACAAATCAATGAAAGAATGCTGAAGAGCCAAGAAGACTTAAATCAGCTGCATGATCAAAATCTTCATAGGCAAAAAGGAAAAGCAGGACTTGGATACAGAGGAGAAGGTGAATCTTATAAGCAAGGTACTCAAAGGAATTAGAAACCTACTTGTAATCATTGTGGCAAAATAGGACATACTTCAAATAAATGTTGGAGCAATGAAAAAGAAGAATTCAATGGAAAATGCTACAACTGCAATCAGCATGGTCACAAAGCAAATGAATGCAAGGAAAAACCAAGATTCAAAGGTAATTGTCACAAATGCAACAAACAAGGTCACAAGGCATCCAAGTGCAGATCCAAAACATTCAATCCAATAGAAAAAAATTATGAAAGAAATGTTTGGATGGGATTACAACACTTGGTGTAGATGTCATTACTATGGAGAATATGGACACATTGGCATGAACTGCATAAAACATCATCTAAGGAAAAGAGATACTACCATAAGATGTTTCAAATGCACTAAACTCAGTCATATAGCCAAAAATTGCATGAATGCTAGTGAAGTTGAAGATGGAAAGAAGAATGAAGCAACCAAGATCAGGAAACAGATGAGACAACAGTGGATTCCTAAATCTACCAAGAAAACCAGTCCAAGTAATGGAATGGGTGGCTCTACCAACTCAAACTAAATTCCCAAGAAAGCACTGGAACTGTATTCTCATAGACAAATTTCAAGCAATTCTAGAACTAAATTAAAAGAAAGATCTAAATTAGCATACAAGATGCAATAAGATCACAGGAAGGTCGGTATCAGTTTTCACCGAGCAAGGTTGGGAGCTATCTAATATGATTACCGAGCGAGGTCAGAGCAATATGAATTCTCAAGTTCACCGAGTTGCGAAGTCTTTACCAAGCAATTAATTCATAGTGGGTGACAGTCTGTCAGAATTCATACCCTAATTTCTACTAAGCATTAATAAAAGAGTTGTAAACAAAAGGCAAGAAATCAAACTCATTCTTCACTGCAAACTTTAGCATTTTGAGAGCAGAAAATTTCCAGAGCAATCAAGTTATTCAAATACTTTTGCAAAAAGAATTCTCTATGAGCTACCATGGCATCATCCAGCGCTTCAGCGAAGAAAGGAACAGAAATGATAATCCAAGGGGAATGGAGAGCACCAAATTTCAAACTCATGCCTGCAATTGCAGCAACCCTAGACCCGAACGGAGCTCAATCTTAGATTCCTCCTAAGGTACTACTTGTTAAGGATATCCGCAATCATTTCAATTGTGCAATTCAAGAGATGGGAAACCTAGAGCTAGATATTGTGCATGAGGAACTGTGTGTAAATGGTGTTCTAAAACTAGAGAAAAAACATCTGGAAGACAAGGGATTAGTTCACATTACACATTTACCTCGAAACTTTCAGGAGAAATGGGTCAGATACATTCTCAGTTGTGTACACGAAGGCAAGATTTGGCTTGAGCAACCCATAGAGATCACTAAGAAGATGATTCACTGAATCACTGGTCTTCCCATGTTAAACAAAGTTAAATCTACCAAAACCCTAGGTCGGCCGGAGCTGGAGAAGAAAACCCTAGCCGAGTGGGATGGTAGAGGCATGAAAGTAAGCAGCATTACTGATGCTGAACTGAAGTTTGGAACACACATCATTGCTCATAAAATATACCGTTCAAGTCAGCATAATAGTGTTCCCTACGAAGCCATAGACCTAGCATACAAAGTGGTAAAGAATAATTTATCATTTGACCTTGCAGATTTGTTATTAAAATAGTTTAACAAGAATATGGAAAGCATTCAAACTTCCAAAAACAATCCATGTAAGTTTGGATCTCTACTGGTCTGTTTATTTTTCTATGTTCAGAAATTCTTCCCTTCCAAAGGAAACGTAGTATGGAGAAAGGATGTGCCAATTCTTTATGAGATAAATGAATATATTTCAGAAATGGGTGAAAATTTTGAGAACATCATGGATAGTTATTTTGAGTCTTTCAAGGAGAAAATGAATGACAGATTCTAGATTCCACAGAAGTTGGTGGAGGATTATAAGGATGATATTTGTTTCATGGTGGACTATGACAAAGTATACATTCAAGCAGCTAAACTGAGGATTGTACATGTGAAACCTCTTCCTTATGAGGTAAACATTGATGAAACAAAGAATATCATTGAAGCCCTACTTAATCAGCCTGTTGATCCCAAAGCTCCATATTTTGGGACATATGAAGAAGAAAAAGTGAGAATTGAATTAAGTATAAAGCTTCCATAGGCAGTAAATAAAGGATAAAAGAGGATAGCCAAAATGCAAGCTATCACACCTCTAATGCTAACCGAGGACAGAGGAGAAGACATTGAAGAAAAAGAGAAAAAGGATGAGAAAATAGAGGAACCAGAACCTGCAAAGAAGAAAGGAAAGGTATTCATCACCAAGGTACCTAAGCCTCCCACTGCCGTATTTACAAGGAGAAGTGCAAAGGCTAAGGCAGACAAAAAGGACAAAGATATAATATTCAAAAAGCCTCCTCTAACCCTTCAAGAGAAGATCAAACTTTTGAGAGAAGGATTTGGAGTAAGTAGTATAAAATCTTTAAAATATGAAATAAGATCGGAAATAGAACAAAAGGAGATTGAAGATGCTGTCATTGAAAAGATGGGACAGTGGAAATACTCTCCTGATGAAATAGCCCAACAGATTCCAGGAGCTTTATTAGATCAAATAAAAATTAGATGGGCCAATGCAAGGCAAACTGTAAAAGACATATTTGATCAAACCCGAAAACAGTTAATGCCGAGCTTGAAAAATGATGAAATAAAGAAGGCATTGAAGGAGAATGAAAATAAGATGACACTGAAGTTCAATACTTGTTTAATTCTGATTAACAATATTGAATCGGTTGTGAAGAGTGCAAATGCCACATGGAAGAACATATACCATCTTCACCAACCGAGTACTGAATCAGTTATAATAAAAGACATTGAAGATGATAGTGATGAACAGGAAGAAGCCACTGAGGTAGATGATACCATGAGGATAGTGGCAAAATTCATTGCATCACTTCCTACCTCTCCAACAAAAGTTTCTACATCTATCCCAGAGACATCTTCAAGCATGGTTGTGACAACTTCAACATTTGTCCAATCACCTATAGCAACAACAAAAGTAACTACCATTTCTTCTACCGAGTTGCAGTCTCCTATTTCATCAAGTTTTCCAGTAGTAAGTATTCTAGTTTTTTATTCTACAAGTGTAAATACTTCAGCTTTAAGTTCTCTAGTAGACAGTATACCATTCTTTATAGCCAGTCCTACTATGTCTACTATCACTACTACTAAGGCATTAAGTACCATAATAGATAAGCCTAAGGCTCAACCGAGTATAAGATTTTTGGGCAAGAATATAGTAGAGGATATAGACCTAGATAGGGAAATAGAGATTCCAACATTGGATTTTGCAAATCTATCAGCAAATCAAATGCAAAATATAGGTGAACTCCTCCAAAGGAAAGTGAAGCAAAAGAAGCTTAAAGAGGAGAGAGACAAGGAATATTAAATCATTAAGGATGCTAAGGACATTTTCTCAAAAGCATTAGGTATTAAAGTAGACTCCTCTCAACATGTTTTGTTACAATTAGCAGAAGTGGTAAATAAGTACAATGAGGATTCATCTGGGACAGACAAGTTAGTTGAAAAAGCTGAGAAGAAATTCAACAATAAAGTGCTTGAGCACATTGCTCAGCACATAGCTATTAATCAAGTAGAATTATCTTCAG
Organism: Chamaecyparis obtusa; assembly: GCA_027943335.1. Classification (NCBI taxonomy): domain Eukaryota; kingdom Viridiplantae; phylum Streptophyta; class Pinopsida; order Cupressales; family Cupressaceae; genus Chamaecyparis; species Chamaecyparis obtusa. Next base: position 801,791 of record BSBK01002215.1, on the reverse strand, counting down.
TTTTGGCAAACATTGAATCTTCCTATTCGAATGTTACCTCTCTTTTGGCCAAACTATGCAATGTTGCCGAGTTCACCAAGGATGTCAAGGATAAAATGAATAAAATTGATGAGGATTTGAAGATTAGCATACATAAGCTGTAACTTGAACCAAGTCCAAACTCTGCTCATCACATGAAAATCTCATTCCTATCAAATATGCAGTCAGAACTACTGAAAGAAGACACAAGGATCCGGTCCACACTGCTAGACATTCAGAACATGATCCTTCCCATCATGAATACAATGTATAAGCACATTGAACATTCCAAAACATTAATTCATGACAATTAGTTCTCAATAGCAGATCACATGATTGCACTCTCTGTAGAAGTCCAAATTGCAATCCAAACATGCAAGATTCTGCAAGAAAATTGGGACAGAACTCTGGCACTGATAATGAAGGTACATTCTATTTTTCTATCAAATTTTGGATTCTCCCTGTAAAACACTTGTATATACACCTTTGGCATTATCATCAAAAAGGGGGAGATATGTATAGAAGAAAAAGTTAGTGCATTGAAAGGGGGAGATAATTTATAAAGCCCTATGACAAAGACAAATTTTGAAAAATCAAAATAAATCTCAGCATGGTTCATGTATATAAGTTTTGGGCAATAAGTGTTTTTGTCACTAATGCCAAAGGGGGAGATTGTTGGCATTAAGCAGGATTGCCACTAGTGACAACACTTATTTGCATCCTGAGTGCAAACCGAGCAGAACAGTGCAAACCGAGCAGGATAGTGCAAACCGAGCAAAACAGTGCAAACCGAGCAGAATAGTGCAAACCAAGCAGGATAGTGCAAACTGAGTAGGACAGTGTAAACCGAGTGACATTATGTCTACCAAGTCACAAGTATTTACCGAGTTTGAAACTTACCGAGTGGTTAGTATGAGCCGAGCCTTCACTTCTACCGAGTGCATGATGATGCTGAGTAATGCAGTGGACGCCGAGTATTAGAAAGTCACTGAGTTAGTTTGCAAGAACCATGTAACCATACTTGGGCTGACTTAGTAGCACTTATGTTTATTTGTTAAGCTAACTTTGTAATTTTAATTAATTGTTTAGACTTGTATATAAACAATATTGTACAAATACCAAGTAGTATGAATGTGGAATAAAAAAGAAGAAGAGATAAAAGGCAGAAACTAGTGAATTACAAAGGGCTACTATACATAAGGAGTAGCAGAGACAAATTCATCACAGAAGGTGATCAGTACATCAGCGAATCTCATTCAGCAATCTAGTTGCAAAGTAAGAGATCTACTATTTCATCCTAACAGGTGAATCAGCTTGAAATCCTTTAATCGGGTAGACTTAACAGTCTTTGTAAAATCTCTTAACTGAGTGCATACTTCATTGTATGTTTGTAAATCCTCTAACAAGGTGGACCTAGCAGTCCTTATTGCTCCTAGCAGGGCAGATCATCAGAAGTGATCAATGTAAGCCTTAACCGGCCAACTTTATACTGCAGTATTAAAGCTTTGTGGGTTTCATCCCCACCCCAGTTTTACTTTCTTTTGGAAGGTTTCTGGGTAACCAAATCTATGTGTCATTGTTGTGAATGCTTTTATGTTTCATGCTTTCTATATGCAAAAGGATAAAGTGAACTATATGTTAATACATCTGATATTGAAAAAAAATTTGAAGTTACTGATTCACCCCTCCCCTCTCAGTAACTTGGTTAATTCTTGAATATTTCCAACATGAGTCTCCAATATTGAGAGCTTGGGACTCAATAGGCTTCTTAATGAGCCAAATCTATCTACAACTCTCCCTTTCTCCATTTCCAGTACCCCTATTTTCTCTAGTAGCCTAGATGTCTCCTTATCTATCTCTCCCATAGTTTGTGAAGATGATTCACAACTGTCCATTATACTATCAAGACTATCTCTTTCTTTGGCTATGGCCTCCTCAATATTCTTCAAATGTCTATAAGGATTTATGCAATAGCTATATAGTTTCTTTCCTTGTGCTACACAACTCTTGGATTTAAGAGTGGTATCCTTTAGAATGCCTAAGTACCATGAAATGGACTTATGAAATTCTCTCAACTTCTTTTCTAAGAAGTTATTTTTAGCCTTCTCCTCTATTGTTTTTAGCAATGAGTCAAAATGACTGTCAAAGCTATTCAATATTATACCGAGGTTCTCAACCTCATCCTTCTCTTTTAGGATAATAGGTGAGGGAAGTAGCTTTTTTACTATTTCTATAGCCCTGACCATTATCTTAGCTCTCTTGTCTCCTTTCTAAACTGATCTCTTCTTAGCTTTAGCAAAAGCCATAAATGAAAGTTTGATCAGCTCATCTTCATCCATATTGTTCACATGAAAGTTGATTGGTTTGGCCATACTTTCCAACAATAGGGATTTATCCAGTCTAAGATCAGTAGCTTCATCTGATTTAGGTTGTTTTTCCTGATGTTATTCTTGCTATAACTCCTTCTCTTGTACTCTTTCTTCTGGTTTCTCTTTTGATTTTCTTTCTTCTATTTGTTCCTGATCTTCAATCTCCATCGCATTGTCCATCTTGTCCATAAATGGATCATTTACATCATGTGAAGTGTCAAGGATAAAATGCACACTAGTGACAAAGAAGTATGGTTGCAAGTTAACTTGAGCACTCTCATCTATTTCATTTGAGCTCTCTCCTAAACCCAAGGATATAGGTTTAGCAGTCTTATGAGGTGATACCTTTTTAGGCATGTCATATATTAGAACTTGGTCTAATGCCTTTTGGGTATCTTCAATTACTTCATCATATTTTCCAGCCATAATCTTGACTAGTCTGGTCTTTGTTCTTAGTAGAGGTTTGAGTTCCTTTATGATTATTTCTCTTTCCTAAAAAAACACAATTGGCAACATATCATCAATTGTCTTGTTTCTTATGTTCTCATCCTCTAAATGTGCTAACTATTTTCTGATTTCTAGTTTGATGTATAGATCTTTGGGGACACTTGCTTCAACTTCTAGAAAATTCTTTTTGAAAACTAAAAAATGCTCAATGATAGCATCCTCAATGATTGCTTGGTCCTCAGGTCTATATCTCTCATAGTATCTATTTATTGATATCAAATTTCCATCTTTGATAACCCTTTTCTATAGTGATTTCATATCTAGTTTCCACAAGGATTGTGGACTCTTTTGAACCATTTTCTCTTCCTATTTCCCCATGACATTTTCTTCTTTCTTCTTCCTCTTTACCTCTATCTCTTTTCCTTTTTGACTAACTTGCATGACTATCCTAGAAGATCTTCTAGGAATAGTTGTAGTCTCAACTTCATGTGTTTATTCCTCTTGAGAGATTGATAAATCAATAATGTTATCAGTAGTAACTATCTTCTCTATTTCCAATGAAATGGGTGAATCAGTGGCAATACTAGAAGATGCCTCCATCTTATTTTTTATGTCTTTCAAATGTGCTTTTGTAATACCCACCATTGCAGTGATATCTTCTACTATCTTGCTAAATTTCCTCTTTCTTATTACTTTCTCTTGTTCTTCTCTGACTTTTTCATATTTTTCTCTATATGTACCCCATCTTTATTGAGTAGGGTCCTTTTCTACTACCAATACATTCTCTACTTGCATAGTTAGTACTTCAGCACTTACCTCATATCCCATAGGATAACACCATTTGGTTCTAGGCTCAACTACCTCAAAGAAACAACAATCAGTTTCAACCATGAAACAGATGGTGTCCTCTGTAACACCCCGCCAGGGAACCCAAGAGAAGTTAATCTAAACATGCTACTAAGTTTGGTGAACAATTTTTTTTCTAAAGTTAACATACAAGATAAAAAATAGTGTGAAAGTGATTACCATTTACTCACATTGAAACAACATCCAATATAGATTACAAGACTCAAGGGTTCCATGACGTAGAATTACGTAAGAATAAAACACAACTAGAACTAACATTAATAAAAGATTCCATAACTTATAAATTACAATTACATGAAATAATAATAAATACAATTCTCATGGTCTTCCTATTAGGAATGAATGCAAAGTGTTTTGGCAGTCATTCTGTAGCAGTTGTTGTTGCATTCATGACTTGGATTGTCATTGATGTCAACACAGTGATATTCTGGATATTAGCAGGAAAGAAGGTACAATTTTGTTTTGTGCACATGTTGTATTGTAGATTGGATTTTGTGTAGTTGATGGTATGTTCTTTGGTGTGTTATTAACCTATGGTTAATAGCACAAAAATAAATTCATTCATTTGTGAGAGTTATGAGCATTTTGGTGAAAGCAGTGTTTAGACAGTGTTTCTGTGTAGCGATGTTTAGAAATCGAAGGATATCTCTTAGCTGGGATGGAATCTGATTTTGTGTAGTTAAAGGGATGTTGGAGACTCATTAATGATTATGTGGTTCACAATGCAAACTTTGAGGATATGTTTGGAGAAAGTTACAGTAACTGGAAGCTGACAGTTTTATGTGAATTCTGTGTGTAGCGTGTAGAATTTATTATTTTATAATTGAGGATCAAATCATTTGTAATTATTTGAGTTTGGTATATAAGAAGGAATTTTTTCCTTATTTTAATTTTTAATATGAAGATTGAGATGCGAATATATGCATGAAGTGAAGAAAAGAGCTAATTCAGTGATGAAGGAAGACTTGTGAGTACAGAGATCTGGAATTGTGATCTTGTGTAGCAGAGAGTGCAGTTTTGGCAGAGTGTGAAGGAGGTAATATATTTTATATTATTCTATTGAATAATTCTAAGATCTTTTGGATAGTGGGTTCAAAGATCTTTCCTTGAAGCTATTTGGGCAGTGGATCCTTCTGTCTTCCATAAACTCTTAACCGGGTTAGAATCTTTTAACAGGGATTCAAAATCTCCTAATAGGGATTTATATGTACTGAATGTATTTCATAAGACTCCTAATAGGGTCCATCCTCTAAAAAGGAACTTTCATATTAGTGCATCATTTTTTGGGCATCATTACCACCGAGGTTTACTCTTTTCAAGATGTTCCCTAGGCAACATATCTTGTGTTATTGTGCAATTGTGTATGATTATCTTTCTATGGTTGATCAGTACATTGATTATATTGTTTAAAGCTATTGAATGGATAAATTATCAGATAACTGATTCACCCCCCCCCCTCTCTTAGTTATCTTAGGGATCTTTACTTTCTAACAATTGGTATCAAAGAAACAGGTCCTTGAAAGAAAATTTTAACAACTTAAGGAGATCCATGGCGAATTTCAGAAAAAAAAGCCCTAAGTTTGATGGAGTAAATTTTGATAGTTGGAAAGAAAAGATGAAGACACATCTATTGTGTTTAGGACCAAGTTATTGGTTGATTACAAAGAATGAGAAGACTATCATTGAGGAAGACAATCTAGAGACAGGAACTAAAGATGAACTAGATCTATTCATGTGTAACATACTTGCAAGAGAAGCACTTTTGTCAGCAATACCAGAGAATGAATATAGTCAGGTAAGATGTTTGAAAACATCTCATGCAATTTGGAAAGCTTTACATTCTACTTTTGAAGGTGATGAACATGCAAAGAAGGCTACATTACATAATTGGATTTGTGCATTTGAAGATATTAGAATGATGGAAGATGAATCTATTAGAAGCTATATTGGTAGGATGTGTGAGATTGTGATAGGAATAAAGTCTTGTGGAGGTGATAAGATAGAGAATGAAGTGATATGAAAAATTCTAAGAACTTTGACACCAGTATTCAAGCAGACAATGTAGATGATTAAACAAGTGATATCTTGTACATCAAACTTTTCAAGAGAGACTCTTCTTGGAAGATTAGAAACAATAGAGATGAACTTGAGATTATCAAGAGAGCTACCTAGAATGGAAACAACATTCAGTGCTCTTAACATTAGACCTACAAGAAGTACTAGTGTGAATGGAGATTATGCCAGCAGTAGAAGATTTGAGGAAGATAAGAAGATTGAAGAAGGTATTGCATTACTTGTAAAAAGAGAACCAGATGGTAAGAAAATATTTAAATGTTGGACTTGTCAAGAATATGGTCATTTTGCATCTAAATGTCCTAAAAGAGTTAAGAAGTATAGAAGCAACTTTAAACCTAGGACATCTAAAGAATGTTATTATGCAAATGATGAAGATTTTGAAGCAGGAATTGAAAAACATTTAAGTGATAGTGATAATGATAACTTTGAGGAAATAGAATTTGTAGCAATTAAAGAAGAAAGTTTTGAATCTGATAAAAGGGAAAAAAAAGCATTAGTTTCACAAGTTGAAAAGAAATCTGATTAGATTATAGACAGTGGTTGTTCACATCATATGACTGGAGATAAAAGAAATTTTGTTAAGTTAGATAATTATGATGGAGGAATTGTTAGGGTTGGTAACAATGTACCTTGTTTGATTAAGGGTATAGGATCTATTACTCTTGATGGAAAGACTAGCACTGATGATGTTTACTTTGTTGATGGACTGAGACATACTACTAAGCGTTGGACAATTGGTTGATAAGGGTTTAAAAGTTTGGTTTTCTGAGAAAACTTGTGTGATAAAAGATAAAGATGGAAATCCGATTGGAAAAGGATCTAGAACCAGAGGTAATGTATTTCAGTTGAATCCTACTAAGATGACATGTTTGATAACTAGGATTGATGACAGTCGGTTATGGCATAAAAGGTTTTGTCATATAAACTTTGATAATATTGTCAAGGTGAGCACTACACTTGCGGTAAGAGATTTACCTAGAATTATGAAACCTACTAACATGATTTGAAAAGAATGTATGATGGCAAAGAAGAAAAGGAGTTCATTTCCCAATAAGAAGTTCACATTGACAAAGAAGTTGGAGATTGTTCATACAGACTTGAGTGGTCCTACTAGGACTAGAGGATTCTATGGTGAAAGGTATTTTATGATTCTTGTTGATGATTTTACAAGAATGATGTGGATTGCATTTTTGAAAGAAAAATTTGAAGCATTTGATAAGTTTAAGATCATGAAAAGAAAAATTGAGAATGAATCTGGAATGAAGATTAAGTGTCTAAGATCTGATAGAGGTGGTGAATTTACATCTAGAGAGTTTAACACCTTGTGTGAAATGAATGGTATTAAGAGACAACTTTCAGCCCCTAGAACATCAGAACAAAATGGTATTGCAGACACAAGAAACAGATCAATAACTGAAGCAACAAGAGCTATGTTGTTTGGAGATGATTTGGCTAAAACTTTTTGGAGAGAAGCAGTGAACACATCAGTATACACTATGAACAGAGTACAAATCAGAGTAGATACAAACAAGACACCTTATGAATTATGGTTTGGACATACACCCTCAGCTAAGTATTTTAGAATTTTTGGAAGTAAATGTTATATAAAGAGAGATGATGATATAGGAAAGTTTGATCCTAGAAGTGATGAAGGAATATTTCTTGGATATTCTTTTTAAAGTAAAGCATACAGATGTTATAAAAAAAGAACTAACACTATTGTTGAAAGTGCAAATGTAAAAGTTGATGAGAAGTTTAGAATTCAAGAAAGAATGCTTGATTATGAATCTGATGAAGAAGCACAACCTTAGCCTAACATTGAAAATGCAGAATTATTTTTTGAAACTAACAGTGATTTACTGAATGAAAGTCATACTGAAGAAGATAGAGAAGAAAACACAGAAGAAAACATAGAAGAAAACACAGAAGAAAATAGAGAAGAAAGCAAAGAAGAATCTATAGTCGGAACAAGATCAGTAACTATGACACCTAACAGGTATACTTCAAGACATCACCCTGTTGAGCAAGTTATTGGAAGTTTAGATAGAGGAGTTTTGACTCAGAATAAGGTACATTTATGTTTGATTTCTCAAATTGAACCTAAGGCTACTAATGAAGCTTGTGAAGATGAACATTGGATTAATGATATGAAAGAAGAACTAGAGCAAATTGAAAGAAACAAGACATGGGAATTGGTCCCTAGACCTAAAGACAAGAATGTGATTGGAACAAAGTGGGTATTCAGAAACAAGATGAATGAACAAGGAGAAGTGATAAGAAACAAACCAATATTGTTATGTAAAGGATATTCACAACAAGAAGGAATTGACTATGAAGAAAATTTTGCACCTATGGCCAGACTTGAAGCAGTGAGAATGTTTCTAGCATATGCAACTTACAAGAAATTTAAAGTGTATCAGATGGATGTGAAGTCAGTATTTTTGAATGGTGAATTGGAAGAAGTCTACATTGAGTAGCCTTAAGGTTTTCCTTTGACACAAGAAGGAGATATGGTATGTAAGTTAAAGAAAGCTTTATATGGATTAAAACAAGCACCTAGAACCTGGTATGCAAGATTGGATAAGTATTTATTGAAATTGGGATTTATAAAAGGAACAACAGATAGTAACTTATACACAAAAGAAATTGAGAATGGTTTGTTGGTTATAGTTATATTTGTCGATGATATTATCTTTGGAGGAGAAGATGAAGCTAGTGACAAATTTGCAGATAAAATGAAGACTGAATTTGAGATGAGCATGATTGGAGAAATGAAATATTTTTTGGGATTACAGATAACACAAAGCAAGGAAGGTATATTTGTAAGTCAGACTAAGTATTTGAATGACTTATTGAAAAGATTTGGAATGGAAGATTCTAAACCTATTGTGTAATACCCCTCTAACCCTAATATAAGTTTTGTGTTTTTGAAAGAATTAAGATCTTTCAATGTTTTCTTACAGCTTAAGTTGTACATGATGCTTGTTTGATCTATTCCTATAGTTTGTTTATAATAATTTCATAAGCTAGTACTCAATGATTCTAATATCAGACATACTATCTAAAGGTATCATTTTTGTATGTATTTATCTCTGTGTATGTATTGAGTACCTTCAAGACCTTTATGAACATAGTTAGGATGTTATATGATATGTACTTGATAGATATATATAAGTGGTTATTTATATTTTCTTCTATTAAGGTTACTTTGGATGAATCTTGTATCTCACTTGATGATTTGATCATGTTGATTTATTATTAGTATTGATAAGAGACTAACACAATGCTTGAGATTCTAACTTTCGTTATGATGATGCTACATGCTTTGAGTGTATATATATACATGATGTGTTTTCATGATTCAGGACGAAGTCATAGTTACTCACATAGCTAAGGTCCACATGATGTATCGATCCCGGTCATCTATCTGCAATGTTTTATTTTATATGTATATCTGTGCATATGTATTTCTTCTTTGTGATGTAGGCTTGCAGGTACCGGGCATCGACTTCACTTGGCTTCACAGGTCTGAGCATGCCCTCAAATCCTTGATGGTTGTTGTTATGGAGATAGTACTAAGGCCCCTACATGAGTCTTCCTTTGTCATTATTCCAATTTGAGAATATTAGGGTTCCTTCTTTGTCAGTCAACCTTTGGGTCAAAAACCCAGATCCAACACACCCGGTTGGGCATGGTTGTAGTTAGTGCCTTGTGGCCACTTGAATTCATTTGGTTGTATGATTTGTTTACTCATTTTATTTATTTCTCCTTCTTGGTATGATTCTTAGTTAATCTTTCTATGTTGTGTTTCAGGAGTTTGGCTTGACTTTCCTTGTTGACTTTGGTTGACCTTGTTTGATCTTATGGTTTTCTCGATATGTTTCATAGATGATTTGTATGGCCTCTTTGGATGATTAGATTTATTTTGAGGCATGTGATTTTATTCTACCTCAGTGATTATATCCTATAGTAATTATAAATAGGTAATAATATTGTAATCTATTACTTCATAATCTTATAGATTATAGTGTTTGGTATTTGGCATGTATCTATATAAATATATATATATATATATATATATATAGAAATATATATATGGTTGCACACATATATGTATTTATATATATATAATTTATATGCGATTATATGTTAATTATTGTAGATATTGTTGATGGTGCATATTTTGGGATTAATGTAAAGTATAATATTATTAATAATTAAATATTAAATAATGCGAGGTATATTATTCTCAATTGTTAATTATTAATAATGAGGATAGGTTATATATATAGATATTGATGTAATTAATGATGGCATATGCATATATGTTAGGATAATATTACATATGTGTATGAATGAATACAAATAATCTTTTATTGTATATTTGAGTAATATAGTTGTATGATATTAAGTTATTTTATAATACCCTTTAGTTAAGAGTTAGTTGGGAGTTGGTTACTTTTCCTCTCAACCTTTGGAAATCTATTTATATGCACTACTTTCTCATTTGAAGAGGGGAGATTTTGGGGCTGAATCATTGAGGAGAGGATGGCCTTACTTTTCATGGAGATTTTGGAGAGAAAACTTGGAGATGTGAGGGAGAGTTTGTAAGCATATGTCTTTAAGAATTTTTGGTTATCCTTGCTTTTGGGAGAGAGACATTTTTGTGAGAATTTCAGTAGTTGAGAGAGGGATTCTTTGCTATGTAATTATTTCTTTCTTTCATGGAGATTTCTGAAAGTGGATAGGGTTTGAAGGATGCATCTCAAGTTTGGATTTGTCTTCTCTTTTGTTTCCTTCCTTCTTCGATTCAACCTTCGTAGGACATGAGGTATGGATTGAATATTTTAGTTACTTTATGTATCTAATAGATTATGGTGATGGAATATGGATGAAGTGACTGAGAGGGGGGGGTGAATCAGTCAACCATAAAACACTTCAATATTATTTCTTTCCAGATCCCTTAGGATATCTTAATGAATATTATCTGTTTAACACTCAGTAAATAGATTGCAGTAACTTGGTAGATGCAGAAAGTATTAGTAAAATTATCTTTTAGACATTTATCACCAATTGTATATGATTAAGATAACTATTAAGAACACAAGAGACACAGAATTTAATGTGGAAACCCAATATGGGAAAAACCACCAATGTATCTAGATACTGATTTTCACTTTTCTGAAGTGATGCCCGGTTAGAAGCCAACCCAGTAAAAGGTTACAAAACACACTATTAGGTGTGACCTTGTTAGAGGATTTAATCACCCTGCTAGGAGTGGTCTGGTAAGAGGTCTTGAGAATAATTCAATGGAATTGTCATCTTGTTAGAGGATTTACAATATGGTTGTTAAACCAACTCGGTTAAGAGATTTAGAATTCACTTTTACAATGATAAGAAGGTAACAATGAAAATGACCTGTATAATAATGCAACTACCTTGCTGATTACAGATCTCTATTCTGTATAAGTGAGATCCTTCCTGATCGAATATATCTCTACTGCTCCTCAAGGATATCTGGTCATCCTTCACAATTTCGCACACACCTTTCCTGTCTTTCTTCTATTTATCTTCTTCCATATCTCTTTTTCATTTTTCACATTTGACCTTTTATTTATATGATTTTAGATTTGTCAAATCGGCATTACTTAGTATAACAGTCGGCTGAATTAAGAAAACTTTATTTGCAAAGATCCTTCAAGGGCCGACAGTGCTCGGTGACCATAATGAAGTTTTCTACAATCTTTTGGAGACCGAGGGAACTCGGTAAACACTGATAATCCTTTTTCTTCGATAACCAAGTGAGCTTGGTAAATGCTAACTTTTCTTTGACAACCGAGTGAACTCGGTAAATGCTGATTTTTCTTTGATAACCGAGTGAACTCGGTAAACACTAATTTTACTGCCAGGTAGACCGACTAAGCTCGGTAGGTACTGATTGTTGTGGACTATGACATTGTGTGACATCAAAGACAATACATAATTTGAGTAGCAATTTTCTTCAGACAATTGTTTCCAACAATCTCCCTCTTTGGCATTGATGGCAACACAATATGTCATAGCATAAGAAATTTTGAAAGGATTAGCTCGGTTCAGATTCAAATCTCCCTCTATCAGTAAACTTCCTTTTTCTTAAAAAATCTTCCTTCTGACTATTGAAATTTTTTTGAAGTAATAGCAAAGACATAGCAAAGACACTCCCTCTTTGACAACACATGCCAAAGACAATTCACATATTACCGGTGTAAACTAATGTACCTCAAGTACTGATTCATATGTAATGATTCCTTGAATATGCTGCATCAACTTGTTGATTTTCAATCATGCTCTAGTTGATGCATCACTAAAATTATATTTAGTGAGCCTCGAATAGGGGAATGACCCCTAACTTACCTCTTAGATACACAAATGCATCTTTGGGTAATGGTTTGGTGAAAATGTCTGCAATCTGCTCTTTTGTATGAATATATTCTAATCTGATTTCCTTGTCCTGCACCAATTCTCTAACAAAGTGATATTTAATAGCAATGTACTTAGTTTTGGAATGCATTACTGGATTCTTCAAAATGTTTATTGCACTTGTATTGTCACAAAATATAACAACTGGTTCTTTGATTTCAATCTTCATACCTTGTAATAACTGTTTAAACCAAACAATATTTGAACAATTTACTGCAGCAGCAACATATTTTGCTTTAGCTGTGGATTGCGATGTGCAATTTTGCTTTTTGCTAGTCCAGGATACTAGTCTTTTTCCAAGAAAAAATGCTCCACCACTTGTACTTTTCCTATCATCAATGTTCCCTACCCAATCAGCATCAGTAAACACTTTTAAGTCTAGATTGCCTCCAAATTGATACCACAAACCATATTCTTCAGTTCCTCTTAAGTACCTTAAGATTCTTTTGATTGCCATCATATGATTTTCCTTAGGTTTTTTTGAGAATCTTGCTACTATACCGACTGCTAAGGCAATATCAGGTCTTGTATGTACTACATACTGCAATTTTCCAATCATAGATCGGTATAAGGTCTGATCTACTTCTTTTGAATCATCATTTTTGGTAAGTTTCAGTCCAGTACATGTGGGTGTACCAACTAGTTTTGAATCTTCCATACCAAACTTCTTAAGTATTTCCTTAATGTATTTAGATTGAGTAATGTATATACCATTCTTGCTTTGCTGAATTTGAAGACCAACAAAGAATTTTATTAAACCAAACATAGACATTTCAAATTCTTTGTTCATTTGCTCTGAAAATTCTTTGCATTGATCATCATTCCTTGTAAATATAGTATCATCTACAAATATTTCTGCCAATACAATTTTGTCATCCGGTCCTTCTTTAATATACAGATTGTTGTTATCATTGGCTCTTTTGAAATTAATCTGAATCAGATAGTTATGGAGTCTTTCATACTATGCTCTAGGAGCTTGTTTAAAACCATACAATGCTTTTTGTAACTTGCAGACCATGTCCTTTTTATCTGGATCAACAAAACCTTCAAGTTGTTCAATGTAGACTTCTTCATCAAGAATTCCATTGAGAAATGCAGATTTTATATCCATCTGATATACCTTAAATCCTTTATGTGCTGCATAAGCAAGTAGAGTTCTTACACCTTCTAGTCTTGCAACAGGAGAAAAAGTTTCACCATAATCTATACCTTATTCTTGAGAATAACCTTTACATACCAATCTAGCTTTGTTTCTAGATACTTGACCGTCTTCATTCAGCTTATTCCTGAATACCCATTTTGTTCCAATTACATTCTTATCTTTAGGTCTAGGTACAAGAGTCCATGTTTTGTTCTTTTGTATTTGTTCTAATTCTTCATTCATTGCTTCAATTCAACTTTCATTTTTCAATGCATCTTTGATATTTCTAGGTTCAAAATCAGTAAGCAAACATGTACCTTTTAGCTTACTTCTTGTCATAGTACCATCTGATTTGTTTCCAATAATTTGATCTGGTGTATGATGCCTTCTGACATATTTGGCTAGTATAGGTTCCTTGCTTTTTGAATGAGTCATGTTTTTGTCTTCTAGGATCTCTTCTTCAGGTTGCTCTGGCTTGGTAGATATTTGCTCGGTAACTTCAGGCTGAGACTCGGTTTGAATTTCTTCCTGTGACTCGGTTTGAACTTCTTCCTGTGACTTGGTTACTATGCTAGGCTCGGTAGATATAGTTTCCTTATTGATAGTTGTGTCTGGCAATGTTTCAGGTTCAATGTAAACGAATCTCCTGTAGTTTTCAGGTTCCCTTTTGCTTTCTTCTTCAGTCTTTTCTACAAACTCATCAAATTTTACATGTATACTTTCTATGACTTTGTAAGTAGACAAGTTCAGACATTTGTATGCCTTGCTTTTGCTAGAATATCCTAGGAATATTCCTTCATCACTTTTCACATCAAATTTATTTCTTCTAGATTCTTTTAAGATATAACACTTGCTACCAAATACTTTCATGTAACTTACATTGGGTTTATAGCCATACCACAACTCATAAGGAGTTTTGAATGTGTCTTTCTTCAATTGTACTCGGTTCAAGGTATGAACTGCAGTGCTGATAGCTTCCTTCCAGTACTTTATGGCGATGTTCTTTTCTATCATTAAAGTCCTTGCACAATCCATAATAGATCTATTTCTTCTTTTAGCTATTCCATTCTGCTCAGGAGTTCTAGGAGCTGATACATGTCTTTTGATTCCTCTTTTAATGCAAAAGTTGTTAAAATCATGGGAGATGAATTCACCACCTCTGTCTGATCTTAAGCATTTCAATCTTTTCCCTGTTTCCTTTTCCACTCTTGCCAAGTACCATTTGAACTTTTCAAATGCTTCTAACTTTTCTCTTAAATACATAACAGTCATCATTCTAGAATAATCATCAATGAAAAGAATAAATAATTTATCTCCAGTATAGCTTTCTATTCCAATAGGTCCACATAAATCAGTATGCACAATTTCCAAAATCTCTTTAGACTGATAGTTCTTACTCTTAAAACTAGTCTTACTCATTTTGCCAATCTGACAATTCTTACATAGACCAGTATCAGGTTTCTTCAAAGTAGGAATGCCTCTTACCTTCTTGAATTTGCTTATTTTTATCATGTTATCAAAATTCACATGACATAACCTTTTGTGCCATAGCCAACTTTCTTCAATTTGAGCAATAAAACATGAATATTCACTGAGATCAAGATAAAATAAGTTACCTTTTGTTTGTTTGCCTGATCCAATGAGTTTTCCTTTTTCATCCAGCAGTCTTGCTTGACTATTCATGAATTCAACCTTGAAACTAGTGTTGATTAGCTATGCTACACTTAGAAGATTATGTTTTAGTCCTTCAACCCAATAAGCATTATCACATATGAGTTCTTTGGTTAATGAGATTCTTCCTTTTCCTTTTATACAACAAGGTTCATTGTTTCCAAATCTTACATTGCCACTATCATAGTCTTCTAGGTATTCAAATTTTGTCTTGTCACCAGTCATGTGATGTGAACATCCACTGTCTATTATCCATATATCATCTTTGCTTATATGAGAAATAAGTGCCATCTTATCTTCATCATCATCAAATTCATCTTTTATAGCAATAAAGACAATTTCTTCTTCACTATCATCAGAATCTTTAGCCATAAAACATGTTTTCTTACCTTTATCCTTGAATGATTTGAAATTCTTTTTGCCATAGCACTTGTGACCTCTCTTTTCTTCCTTGGCCTGCTTGTTTGGGCACCTAGCTGCAATATGTCCAATTTCTTCACATGAAAAATAGATTAAAGGAGTTTTACCTTTATATTTACCTTTCCCTTTAGAGTACTTCTTTGCAAGTAGTGCTTCTACAATTTCAAAATCACTATCAGAACTTTCTTCTGATACTTCTTCACTTTATGACTGAACTTCTTTTATTTTCTTGTTCTTCCTTAGTGAAACCTTGGCCTCAAATGCTGACTCAATATTTTTGGAATTTGGAACATAGTTGTCATAGTTGTCTAATTCAAAGGCTGTCAATCTTCCAACTAAAGCATCCAAAGTTATATTGTGGTTTGTTTCACATCTTCTTTCTTGAATAGCTGATACTCTTATTGCATAGATAGGGAGTAATGTTCTAAGTACCTTGCTTATAACAGTTTCATCAGAGATTGTTCCTCCAGAAGCTCTAATTGCACTAACACTTGCTTTGATCCTTTCAACATATTTTGCAATATTTTCATCTTCTTTCATATTCATCTTGTCAAACTGTCCTCTTAGGCTTTCTGCTTTGGCTCTTTTCACATTTGCATCACCACCATATATTTTCTTTAGTGTGATCCACATTTCATATGCAGTAGTGCATTCTTTAATATCATCAAATTCTTCATAGCTGAGAGCTGATGCAATGTCTACCATCATGGTGTTATGATTCTTTTTCTCTGCAATGTCTTCAACAATTAATGTGCCAGTAGGAACTGTGTATTCTTCATCAATGTATTTGCATCCTGAATCACCAATGGAAGCCAGATGAAGTCTCATGAGACCTTGCCATGCTGAAAAGTTATCTCTGTTGAGCTTTGGAATTTCCCTCTTGTAAGACATCCTAATCTTTAGCTTAGGTCCTTGAAACCCTTCCTGCAAGCACCAAAAGCTTTGATACCAATTGATGGAATATGGATGAAGTGACTAAGAGGGGGGGGGTAAATCAGTCAACCATAAAACACTTCAATATTATTTCTTTCCAGATCTCTTAGGATATCTTAATGAATATTATCTGTTTAACACTCGGTAAATAGATTGCAGTAACTTGGTAGATGCAGAAAGTATTAGTAAAATTATCTTTTAGACATTTATCACCAATTGTATATGATTAAGATAACTATTAAGAACATAAGAGACATAGAATTTAACATGGAAACCCAATATGGGAAAAACCACCAATGTATCTAGATACTGATTTTCACTTTTCTGAAGTGATGCCCGGTTAGAAGCCAACCCAGTAAAAGGTTACAAAACACACTGTTAGGTGTGACCTTGTTAGAGGATTTAATCACCTTTCTAGGAGTGGCCTGGTAAGAGGTCTTGAGAACAATTCAATGGAATTGTCACCTTGTTAGAGGATTTACAATATGGTTGTTAAACCAACTCGGTTAAGAGATTTAGAATTCACTATTACAATGATAAGAAGGTAATAATGAAAATGACCTGTATAATAATGCAACTGCCTTGCTGATTACAGATCTCTATTTTGTATAAGTGAGATCCTTCCTGATCGAATATATCTCTGCTGCTCCTCAAGGATATTTGGTCATCCTTCACAATTTCGTACACACCTTTCATGTCTTTCTTCTATTTATCTTCTTCCATATATCTTTTTCATTTTTCACATTTGACCTTTTATTTATATGATTTTAGATTTGTCAAATCGGCATTACTTAGTATAACAGTCGGCTGAATTAAGAAAACTTTATTTGCAAAGATCCTTTAAGGGCCGACAGTGCTCGGTGACCATAATGAAATTTTCTACAATCTTTTGGAGACTAAGGGAACTCGGTAAACACTGATAATCCTTTTTCTTCGATAACCGAGTGAGCTCGGTAAATGCTAACTTTTCTTTGACAACCGAGTGAACTCGGTAAATGCTTATTTTTCTTTGATAACCAAGTGAACTCGGTAAACACTAATTTTACTGCTAGGCAGACCGACTAAGCTCGGTAGGTACTGATTGTTGCGGACTATGACATTGTGTGACATCAAAGACAATACATAATTTGAGTAGCAATTTTCTTCAGACAATTGATTCCAACATATGGATCTATTTATATATTATCATTATTTATTCTATCTATACTTTTCATTTCTATGGTTATTTTAAAGTTTTGAGTTTTTGTTTGTAAGAATTGGCATGTGTTTTCCTAGGGTTTTTAGCAACCCATTTTTGGAGATCTATTATTATAATAATTTAAATTGCATCTAGGGTTTTACTAAATTGATTTTATGGAAGTAAAATTCAAAGATCTCAAATGGGTATCTGTCTGATTTTATTTTTCGGGTCGAATTAATGCCTTATTTTTGACATTTTGGCAGACTATGCCTGTCCATTCTTGATTCCAAATTTTCTGTCAAATGTATTCATATGCTACAGGTTGATATGATCATATAAAAGTCTAAATTTGATATCAGAAATTCTTCTAAGTCTTATATTTCATTTCCAATTAGTTTGATGAATTTTAATTATGTTTGGTGAAAATTACAACCGTTTTAGTGAAGGCAGGTCTGAACCCTAACCAAAATTTTCTATTTTAAACCAGAAGTCATAACTTTCTTTCCCACTATTGGATCTTCCTAAAAATCAAATTGAGAGTCCATAATTATGTTATCTAAATCTCCACCAAAGATATTTCTTTTATTATTTGTTTTGTGGAAGATATGGATGACTATTCTATGATGACTATTCTTTGCATTTAATCCTTGCTTGAAATAATTCAGTTTAAGAACATCATTAAGTTTTAAGGTTTCGTATGGTTACCAGAGGCTATTAAAATTTTTTTTTGGTTAATTGGATCTATTTATACTCTGAATATGTTTATAATATCACTTGGATGTCTTCTTATATGTTTGGAACATTCTGTATGCCATATTGGGTTTAGGGTTGTCAAGTGGACTAGGGACAACATATGTTTTCCTAAACTCAATCAAATGTTGTTATGGAATTGATATGAATTCTTGATGATGAATCTATTATGTTCTTATGATTTTTATATGTATGTTAGGGAACCTAAGTACACTAGGTGAGTGGCTCATAGTGAGGGGCCGAGGCCCTAAGTGGCTAGTACCAGGATAACCTACTATGAGTTATTTAATCAAGTGATAACCTAAATAAATGAATTGGGAATGAGAGATTATTGGAATGGGAAATTACACACTAATGAAGATTAATTGTGCCTCGCCCATGCCTTTAGTGCTAGTAAAGACTAAGGATGGGAGTGGGAGAAGGTACCTATGCATAGGTATGACTGAATGACCTTGTCTGTACGAGAGGCATTCGATTCCGCATGTGCCTACTTGGGGGCCGGGGCCAAGAGTTGCTAGTACTAGGACAACCCAAGGGGTGAGGGCTATGTGATGACACTCACCTAGCTTGTAGCTTAGAGTCTCTACCAAATTTGATCATGCCTCTGGTAGTCCTTGTGGTCTTCTTGTCTTTTCTTTTGTGTTGTGACTTTGGGAAATTTTATCACCACCTTAGGAATTTCCTAGTTGTTACCTCTTGTATGGGCCTTTGGTTCTATCTCCTAGCTCGGGGGAGTGGGCCTATTGGTTCCACGTGGTTGGGTGGTTAATATTTATATCAAGGTATTGATCATTATTCTTTGGATGATCCTAGCACATATTCTTTGCCAGATCTGCAGTTGAAGATTTCTTATTGGATATTTTAATATGTTGAGATGTACTTATGTATTTGTATTCATGCAAATTTTAATCTCCTAAAAGGAGTCTTGTAGTATTGATGTAATCTCAATTCAAAGCAATGCATAAGGGAATGGGTAGTTCTAGGTAAAAGAAATGGAAAAGAATGTGGAATATTGCACATATTACTAGCATTAAAAGAAAGTGTTTATGTTATTTCTCCTATCCTCTTATGTTGTCCATGTGTAAAGGAAATGATCTTAAATATAGTTATATATAATGATGTATCACAACAATAATGTATTATCTCTTGATGAAAGAATCCAAGGAAATTATTGAGAAATGATAGATTAGTGATTGGAATTATTAACAATGAATGGTTATGAAACAATGCAATAAAATAGTAATTTGATTTTAATGTTAATATTTGGTTCATGTTAATGAAGTACCTAGGATGATGCCTACCTTAATGAATATTAATCTCTTACCTAAATTATTAGAGAAAAGTGATATAAAGGATAGTAGATGTAGATGAAATCAATATGAATTTATGGAATGAGTTAATAAAAGGAATAATGACATTGGATGATTAAATTATGTTTAATAAAAGAAATAAGTTAGGGACATTTAACTTGATGCATTAAAATGAACGTAGATCTTTTAAGCTCATGATTCCATGAATATCTTATGCATGTAAATGGTTTATATGATGTTGCTTTAGTAGCAACGTGAGGGGACCCGTGAGGACTTAAGTTGTATAAATATTACATTCAAGTAGAAGAAAATTATTTCTTCTTTTGGAAATATGAAGTGTAATGATTAATATTATTCTAGTTAAAATTAAAAAAAGAAATTTACTACTTGCATTTTATAGAGGTTTATGTCTTGTCCTCTTGGGTTTCCTGGTGGAGTGTTACATCTGGTATCAAAGCCCTAGGTTTCTACACTGGGAACTTTGGGACTCATAGCTCACCTATACATAATCTTGAGTATCTTAACTTTGTCTCTTTTTGGATTATGTTGTTATGCTAAAACTTGAATCTTAGGAAACGAAGGCTACATTTCATGTTCTTATGTTGTATTGTCTTACAAGGGCACACCTATTCCTCTATGATTGAGTTATAATCTAACAATTACTTATGTTTTTGCATAATGAGATCAATGATGTGTTAAGTGGATATTTCTTATAATATTAATGGAATGGCGAAGAATTTTTGAGACTTGTGTTTGTTTTCTTGAAAGGTACTGGTATCTCTAGAAGGGTCAAAAGTTAAAGGATACTAAATGTTTTGAATCTTAATTATGGTAGTAGATAATATTACCCCTTGATCCTACCTATAATATAATGTTGTGCACTCTATCTTCTTACAAATACCTAGTTGAATTTTATCCTACTCAAGGTATCTTAGAAATAGATTTTTTTGGATCTTTAAAGAATGAAATGATTGTGGTAGTACTTGATAGGACTGATAGGACAATAATTAGATTACATGGCTAATAATATGTACCTAGGAAAGAAGTTAAAAAAATAATAATAATAAATAAATAAATTAGGAACAAATAATTTATTTTTATATGCATTTCTCTCTCTCTTTCTCTCTCCCCTCTTAAGAAATAAGTTTTGCATGACTAAAATTGTTTAGACAAGGCAATAATATATCAAGAAAATTTGTAAATAATCAATTAGGAAACCCTTGGGTGAGGACCTATGTCCCCAAGATTTTATCATAGGCTATAATTCACATTTTCATTTAGGAAGAGGAATTTTTATCCCTATCTTGGTAAGAAGTTATATCCTTTCTGCATATCTTATTAAATTGCACAAAAAGGATTTAAGATAACATAATCAAGAAATTATAGGGAAGATTATGTGCGATGATGGATTATCTGTACTAATGATGGAAGTTGTTTTTATTAAATATATATCTTGAAAAATGCCTAGTGAATAGTTAGGATCCTAGATGGGTATTTGGAAACAAATTCATGTTTTGTATACATTGTGATCAACACCATAGTAGTAAGAAATTAACAACATTAAGTGATTGAACAAATATAAATAAGGACTTGTTGTGGTAAATAAATGTTATAGAAATGTACCTTACTCAATTTCTACTTAGAACTGATGTTATCTCAAAATTTTAAAGTGTATGAGGGTAATGTTTCAAATAGGTAAAGGGTAGAAATTAAAGTTATGTACTGTAGTTAATGTTATTAATTTAGATGTTGTGGTTATGAAGATAGTAGTAGGACTCATATACTTCTTTCTCTCTTGATGGATCTATGATCGTTATGAAATAAAGAATTTGAAATAACTCTTAAGTAAATGCTATATGGAAACCTCCTGACATGCAAATTAGGGAAAAGTGCATATATAAATAGTAAGCTTTAAGAAGGGATCCCAACTTAATGAATAATGGTGCAATAAATTATAAATTTTTTAGATCTCCTCTAGGGTGTGAATGTGTTTTTGGAAATCAAGCACTACAACTATTATGAAAGATGACTTAGAATATGTATATTGTAAAATTTGTGTGTCCTATGTCATTGGAATTCTACCTAAAGCTTTGATGGAAAGGAATATTTCTTATAAAACTATGTGTTAATGAAAATGGTAAGTTTCAAGTATCTAGATTGTTTTATTTTCATGATTACAAAAGTAAATAAAAATTATTTGATGTATTCCCTTCATGATCATAACAAATATAAATGTTACATACCTCTCTATGTTTGGTATTCATAGCTTGTAAGGAACATGAATTTTGGACCTTATTTGTAATAAGGTCTCACAGGTTGTATTATGTAGGGTTAGATTATGTCTCAAAAGGGAAAATATATCATAAATTCTTTCTTTATTTTTATACTAGTTACCATAGATAGGAACTTTGATATTATGAAACGAAGTGATAATCTTAGTTGGTAAAATATGCAATTTCATAATATATTGATATTAGTGAGTAAACATGAATTCCTTAGAGTTTCGACTTGATAACAATAATTTTTATGTAATTTCAAGTATCTTGTTAAGAAACTTGCTGCATAAAGTGATAGAATCACATAGTTAATTCTTTTTAAAAGTCATTACTAATTGAACTGAGTTAATCTACATTAAAGTTGTAATAAGATAGGATTTACCAAAACTCTTGATAGGAGAAGTATGTGTGCAGTCATTAAATGAGGTTCTAGAATAGTAATATTACAATTCTATTAGCTAATGTGCGATATATAGTGCACCTTCCTGACTTCCAGGAGTAAGTCGAATCTTAGTGGGGGAGGATGTAATACCCCTCTAACCCTAATATAAGTTTTGTGTTTTTGAAATAATTAAGATCTTTCGATATTTTCTTACAGCTTAAGTTGTACATGATACTTGTTTGATCTATTCTTATAGTTTGTTTATAATAATTTCATAAGCTAGTACTCAATGATTCTAATATTAGACATACTATCTAAAGGTATCATTTTTGTATGTATTTATCTCCGTGTATGTATTGAGTACCTTCAAGACCTTTATGAACATAGTTAGGATGTTATATGATATGTACTTGATAGCTATATATAAGTGGTTATTATATTTTCTTCTATTAAGGTTACTTTGGATGAATCTTGTATCTCACTTGATGATTTGATTATGTTGATTTATTATTAGTATTGATAAGAGACTAACACAATGCTTGAGATTCTAACTTTTGTTATGATGATGCTAATGCTTTGAGTGTATATATATACATGATGTATTTTCATGATTCAAGATGAATTCATAGTTACTCACATAGCTGAGGTCCACACGATGTATCGATCCCGGTCATCTTTATGCAATGTTTTCTTTTATATGTATATCCGTGCATATGTATTTCTTCTTTGTGATGTAGGCTTGCAGGTACCGGGCATCGACTTCACTTGGCTTCATAGGTCTGAGCATGCCCTCATATCCTCAATGGTTGTTGTTATGGAGATAGTACTAAGGCCCCTACATGAGTCTTCCTTTGTCATTATTCCAATTTGGGAATATTAGGGATCCTTCTTTGTCAGTCAACCTTTGGGTCAAAAATCCAGATCCAACGCACCCGGTTGGGCATGGTTGTAGTTAGTGCCTTGTGGCCACTTGAATTCATTTGGTTGTATGATTTGTTTACTCATTTTATTTATTTCTCCTTCTTGGTATGATTCTTAGTTAATCTTTCTATGTTGTGTTTCAGGAGTTTGGCTTGACTTTCCTTGTTGACTTTGGTTGACCTTGTTTGATCTTATGGTTTTCTCGATATGTTTCATAGATGATTTGTATGGCCTCTTTGGATGATTAGATTTATTTTGAGGCATGTGATTTTATTCTACCTCAGTGATTATATCCTATAGTAATTATAAATAGGTAACAATATTGTGATCTATTACTTCATAATCTTATAGATTATAGTGTTTGGTATTTGGCATATATATATATATATATATATATATATATATATATATATATATATATATATATATATATATATATATATATATATATATATATATATATATATATATATATATATATATATATATATGTGGGTGCACACATATATGTATTTATATATATATATATATATATATATATAATTTATATGCGATTATATGTTAATTATTGTAGATATTGTTGATGGTGCATATTTTGGGATTAATGTAAAGTATAATATTATTAATAATTAAATATTAAATAATGCGAGGTATATTATTCTCAATTGTTAATTATTAATAATGAGGATAGGTTATATATAGATATTGATGTAATTAATGATGGCATATGCATATATGTTAGGATAATATTACATATGTGTATGAATGAATACAAATAATCTTTTATTGTATATTTGAGTAATATAGTTGTATGATATTAAGTTATTTTATAATACCCTTTAGTTAAGAGTTAGTTGGGAGTTGGTTACTTTTCCTCTCAACCTTTGGAAATCT
Organism: Chamaecyparis obtusa; assembly: GCA_027943335.1. Taxonomy (NCBI): domain Eukaryota; kingdom Viridiplantae; phylum Streptophyta; class Pinopsida; order Cupressales; family Cupressaceae; genus Chamaecyparis; species Chamaecyparis obtusa. The sequence goes on along the minus strand of BSBK01002215.1, from coordinate 777,677 downwards.
ATTTATATGCACTACTTTCTCATTCAAAGAGGGGAGATTTTGGGGCTGAAGCATTGAGGAGAGGATGGCCTTACTTTTCATGGAGATTTTGGAGAGAAAACTTAGAGATGTGAGGGAGAGTTTGTAAGCATATGTCTTTAAGAATTTTTGGTTATCCTTGCTTTTGGGAGAGAGACATTTTTGTGAGAATTTCAGTAGTTGAGAGAGGGATTCTTTTTTGTGGAATTATTTCTTTCTTTCATGGAGATTTTTGAAAGTGGATAGGGTTTGAAGGATGCATCTCAAGTTTGGATTTGTCTTCTCTTTTGTTTCCTTCCTTCTTCGATTCAACCTTCGTAGGACATGAGGTATGGATTGAATATTTTAGTTACTTTATGTCTCTGATAGATTATGGATCTATTTATATATTATCATTATTTATTATATCTTTACTTTTCATTTCTATGGTTATTTTAAAGTTTTGAGTTTTTGTTTGTAAGAATTGGCATGTGTTTTCCTAGGGTTTTTAGCAACCCATTTTTGGAGATCTATTTTTATGATAGTTTAAATTGCATCTAGGGTTTTACTAAATTAATTTTATGGAAGTAAAATTTATAGATCTCAAATCAGTATCTCTCTAATTTTATTTTTAGGGTCGAATTAATGCCTTATTTTTGACATTTTGGCAGACTATGCCTGTCCATTCTTGATTCCAAATTTTCTGTCAAATGTATTCGTATGCTACAGGTTGATATGATCATAGAAAAGTCTGAATTTGATATCAGAAATTCTCCTAAGTCTTATATTTCATTTCCAATTATTTTGGTGGATTTTAATTATGTTTTGTGAAAATTACAGCCGTTTTAGTGAAGGCAGGTCTGAACCCTAACCAGAATTTTCTGTTTTAAACCACAAGTCATAAATTTCTTTCCCACCGTTGGATCTTCCTAAAAATCAAATTGAGAGTCCATAATTATGTTATCTAAATCTCCAATGAAGAGATTTCCTTTATTATTTTTTTTGTGGAAGATATGGATGACTATTCTATGATGACTATTCTTTGGATTTAATCCTTGCTTGAAATAATTCAGTTTAAGAAAATCATTAAGTTTTAAGATTTCGTATGGTTACCAGAGGCTATTAGAATTTTTTTTTGGTTAATTGGATCTATGTATACTCCGAATATTTTTATAATATCACTTGGATGTCTTCTTATATGTTTGGAACATTCTGTATGCCATATTGGGTTTAGGGTTGTCAAGTGGACTAGGGACAACATATGTTTTCCTAAACTCAATCAAATGTTGTTATGGAATTGATATGAATTCTTGATGATGAATATATTATGTTCTTATGATTTTTATATGTATGTTAGGGAACCTAAGTACACTAGGTGAGTGGCTCATAGTGAGGGGTCGGGGCCCTAAGTGGCTAGTACCACGATAACCTACTATGAGTTATTTAATCAAGTGATAACCTAAATAAATGAATTGGGGATGAGAGATTATTGGAATAGAAAATTACACACTAATCAAGATTAATTGTGCTTCGCCCATGCCTTTAGTTCTAGTAAAGACTAAGGATGGGAGTGGGAGAAGGTACCTATGCATAGGTATGACTGAATGACCTTGTTTGTACGAGAGGCATTCGGTTCTGCATGTGCCTACTTGGGGGCCGGGGCCAAGAGTTGCTAGTACCAGGACAACCCAAGGGGTGAGGGCTATGCGATGACACTCACCTAGCTTGTAGCTTAGAGTCTCTACCAAATTTGATCATGCCTCTGGTAGTCCTTGTGGTCTTCTTGTCTTTTCTTTTGTGTTGTGACTTTGGGGAAATTTTATCACCACCTTAGGAATTTTCTAGTTGTTACCTCTTGTATGGGCCTTTGGTTCTATCTCCTAGCTCAGGGGAGTGGGCCTATTGATTCCATGTGGTTGGGTGGTTAATATTTATATCGAGGTATTGATCATGATTCTTTGGATGATCCTAGCACATATTCCTTGCCAGATCTATAGTTGAAGATTTCTTATTGGATATTTTAATATGTTGAGATGTACTTATGTATTTGTATTCATGCAAATTTTAATCTCCTAAAAGGAGTCTTGTAGTATTGATGTAATCTCAATTCAAAGAAATGAATAAGGGAATGGGTAGTTCTAGGTAAAAGAAAGGGAAAAGAATGTGGAATATTGCACATATTACTAGCATTAAAAGAAAGTGTTTATGTTATTTCTCCTATCCTCTTATGTTATCCACATGTAAAGGAAATGATGTTAAATATAGTTATATATAATGATGTATCACAACAATAATGTATTCTCTCTTGATGAAAGAATCCAAGAAAATTATTGAGAAATGATAGATTAGTGATTGGAATTATTAACAATGAATGGTTATGAAACAATGCAATAAAATAGTAATTTGATTTTAATGTTAATATTTGGTTCATGTTAATGAAGTACCTAGGATGATGCCTACCTTAATGAATATTAATCTCTTACCTAAATTATTAGAGAAAAGTGATATAAAGGATAGTAGATGTAGATGAAATCAATATGAATTTATGGAATGAGTTGATAAAATGAATAATGACATTGGATGATTAACTTATGTTTAATAAAAGAAATAAGTTAGGGACATTTAACTTGATACATTAAAATGAACGTAGATCTTTTAAGCTCATGATTCCATGAATATCTTATGCATGTAAATGGTTTATATGATGTTGCTTTAGTAGCAATGTGAGGGGACCCGTGAGGACTTAAGTTGTATAAATATTACATTCAAGTAGTAGAAAATTATTTCTTCTTTTAGAAATATGAAGTGTAATGATGAATATTATTCTAGTTAAAATTAAAAAAAAGAAATTTACTACTTGCATTTTATAGAGGTTTATGTCTTGTCCTCTTGGGTTTCTTGGTGGGGTGTTACATATTGGAACACCTATGGTAACTGGACATAAGTTATCTAGCAAAGATGAGACACCAGCAGTTGAGCAAAAAAAGTACAGATCTATGATTGGAGGATTGCAGTACTTGACACATACAAGACCTGATATAGCACATTCAGTTGGGATTGTAGCAACATTTCAAGCAAAACCTAGAGAATCACATTATGCAGCAGTAAAGAGGATACTGAGATATCTGAAAGGAACAATGGATTATGGATTATGGTATGATAATTCTGATGATTTTACTTTATGTGCCTATACTGATGCAGATTGGGGAGGCAGCGTTGATGACAAGAAAAGCACCAGTGGTGGAGCATTTTTTCTTGGAGGTAAATTGGTCTCTTGGCTAAGTAAGAAGCAGAATTGTACTTCACAAAGCATAGCAGAAGCAGAATATGTTGCAGCAGCAAATAATTGTAATCAGATTATTTGGATGAAGCAGATGTTGAAGGATATTAGAATAAAGTTTGATGAGCCTGTTGTTATACATTGTGATAACACCAGTACAATGAGTATGTCAAAAAATCCTATTTTACATTCTAAGACTAAACATATTGAAATCAAGTATCATGTTGTAAGAGAAAAAGTTGCAAAAAAAGAAGTAAGATTGGAGTACATAAGTACAAAGGAGTAGATACCAGATATATTTACAAAGCCTTTACCTAAGGATACATTTGTGTATCTGAGAGGTATGCTTGGGGTTATGCCCCAACCTATTTTTGAGAATTGATGTAGATGATTGCATCCGTCTAGTGGTATATAAGCCCTATCTTTCTTCTGGATTGGATGTTGGAACTTCCTCTATGGGGGAGTTTATGAGCTAAGTCATGAGGACTCTTGTTATTGTATTTTTCTGAATAGTGTCATTTGACATTAAGTAGTTTTTGACTTAGTGATAGAATTTCTATCATTGATGTCAATGAGGGAGAGATATACATGAAAAACATTATGGATTGTATGAGAGAGCAGTATAGGAAAATGAAGCAAGATTTGATTTGATTTGATATTTTGCAGTGATGTTGCAGTATTGGATTTTTGGAACATTGGATATTTTTCATCTATGTTTCCATCAATGCCAATGGGGGAGATTGTTAGGAATGAATGTAAAGTGTTTTGGCAATCATTCTATAGCAGTTGTTGCATTCATGACTTGGATTGTCATTGATGTCAACACAGTGATATTCTGGATATTAGCAGGAAAGCAGGTACAATTTTGTTTTGCGCACATGTTTTATTGTAGATTGGCTTTTGTGCAGTTGATGGTATGTTCTTTGGTGTGTTATTAACCTATGGTTAATAGTGCAAAAATAAATTCATTCATTTGTGAGAGTTATGAGCATTTTGGTGAAAGCAGTGTTTAGACAGTGTTTCTGTGAAGCGATGTTCAAAAATCAGAGGATATCTCTTAGCTGGGATGGAATCTGATTTTGTGCAGTTAAAGGGATGTTGGAGACTCATTAATGATGATTTGGTTCATAGTGCAAACTTTGAGGATATGTTTGGAGAAATTTACAGTAACTGGAAGCCGACAGTTTTATGTGAATTCTGTGTGTAGCGTGTAGAATTTATTATTTTGTAATTAAGGACCAACTCATTTGTAATTATTTGAGTTTGGTACATAAGAAGGAATTTTTTCCTTATTTTAATGTGTACTATGAAGATTGAGATGCGAATATATGCATGAAGTGAAGAAAAGAGCTAATTCAGTGATGAAGGAAGACTTGTGAGTACATAGATCTGGAATTGTGATCTTGTGTAGCAGAGAGTGCAATTTTGGCACAGTGTGAAGGAGGTAATATATTTCATATTATTCTATTGAATAATTCTAAGATCTTTTGGACAGTGGGTTCAGAGATCTTGCCTTGAAGCTGTTTGAGCAGTGGGTCCTTTTGTCTTCCATAAACTCTTAATCGGGTTAGAATCTTTTAACAGGGATTCAAAATCTCCTAATAGGGATTTATATGTATTGAATGTATTTCATAAGACTCCTAATAGGGTCCATCCTCTAATAAGTAACTTTCATATTAGTGCATCATTTTGTGGGCATCATTCCCACTGGGGTTTACTCTTTTCAAGAGGTTCCCTAGTCAACATATCTTGTGTTATTGTGCAATTGTGTATGATTATCTTTCTATGGTTGATTAGTAAATTGATTATATTGTTTAAAGTTGTTGAATGGATAAATTATTAGATAACTGATTCACCCCCCCCCCCCTCTTAGTTATCTTGCGGATCTTTACTTTCTAACACTTCCATGATATCCAAATAAACTGACATCCACTGCACATGTCATAGGGTATGTAGTAGTCAATCTAACTATAATAGTACAATGTTCAAATTAGGTATCACATGTGATACTCTAATACAGGATTACAAATAATGAAGATAAGAAAGAAACATCAAAGAAGAAGCATCATAAGGAATCCATCTGCAAAATCACCATCAAGCACTGGTACTAGGACGTCAAATCTCAAATGGTAAAGAATCAGTACCACCCATCTATGTAGGACCACAAAGGCCTACCCCACCATGCTGAGGAGATAATCACAAACCCCAATCGGATAACCAAACAAAAAAAAGCTAAAACTCTAAGCAAAAGGATCCTAAAAAGAACTCTAACTAAAGATACACATGATAAAGATATAGGTACAACTCACTAAACTAGAGGCAACCGAAACATGTAGAATAACCAAACTATGCATAGGAAGGTTTTATCATGTACATCTAACCCTTGAGTTTTGTCTTGGTAATTGTTGCCTGATTTACAGTCACCCATCATTTTTCCATGTGAAGTTGGTCGAGTCTAGGTCTAAGTCTTGCTTAGGTAGGCTTTCTTTGCCAGGTTTCCCTATCATTGCATTCCTTCTTTGAACCGGGTGGGCTTTCCTGCAAGATCTTGTAACATTGGGTAGGTTATAGACCCCATCCTAGCAAAGAAGATGTGCTCTATTGATAATCTTGTATATCAAGATGGATGGTGTTTGTTCTTTTAGAAGAATCAAGAGGAAACTTTTTCTGTATGGAGAGTGCTAGAATTGCCGACTCGTCTGATGATATTATCAGTAGCAAAGGGTGGAAAGTCATGGAGTTGATGGTATTAAAAATCTTCCTGTCATGTTTTAGAACCTATGGCAGAAACAATATAACAGGCACCGAGTTCACATGCATGTGTCCTGCATGTTATCCAGATGCATATCAAAATTGCCTAAGTCTTTACGAGCTCAGCGCAAGAAACGGCAGGTAATCTGGTTTGATAATCATGAAGTTTCAAGGTTTGCGGAGATCTTGCCATCTGTCAAGTCTTTTCTCTCACGGGCCCGGTCCTGTTCTTCAGAAGTTAAACGTCAATCCAATCTGATGGTTGTCGCATTACCTCGATCCTAAGATGCAAATGAGTTAACATCATGGTGTTGTGATGTCCGTCTGATCTCCTTGTTTGAAAGACTATCTTGATGTCAGAGGCTGGACCTACCTTTGCTGATTTGGAGGATGCCTGGAATCCATGTGTATCAATGGTAAAGCAGTCGCATGATTGCATGGAATAAATTAATGGTATGTGATCACGTGACAATGGAACCTACTGGGACCCGCAAAGACAACAAAGTAGCTTACGTGCACCAATAATGAAGAAGTCGCATGATCGCATAGATTAAAATAATGGTACGCGATCATGCGACAGTAGAAATTCAAGGAGCTGACTGTGTTACTGGGACCCATATATGCCAAGCACGGGAGAGATTAGACAAAGGGGCCCTGCTGGAATTCATGTGTACCAATGAAGATGCAGTCGCATGATTGCAAGGAATAAAATAATGCTATGCGATCATGCGACATTGAAGTCTGTTAGGTCCCACAAGTGCCAATGATGCAGCCAATGTGTACCAATTAGAAAGGCGGTCGCATGATCGCATAGATTAAAATAATGGTACGTGATCATGCGACAATGAGAATTTGAGAGTTTACTGTGTCGCTGGGACCCATATGCGCTGATGATAAGAAGATCTAGACAGATGGACCTCGTAGGAATCTATGTGTACCAATAGTAAAGAGGTCACATGATCACATAGATTAAAATAATCGTATGTGATCATGCGATAATGTAATTGAGGATGCGACAATGAGGTTGCTGGGCCCCGCAAACATCAACAAGCTAGAACATCTTAAGATTCCAAATCGATGGATGGTGCATGATCTTATGGAATCTTGTAAGCTCTTACAATCATGCAACTACCGTCGGATCTGCCAAGTGTGAAGAAGAGGGTCCGGGATGTTTCATGAACGCATAAGCTAGTCTGTGGTTGGTCCACGAGATAATGAGTTGGCGGATTGTCAGAGGGACCTGTTGGCATATTGTCAGAAGGGTCCTAACATTGGCAGAGAATCAACAGTGGGCATGTTTTCGCAAGGGATGTGTCAGACGTATGCGATCTTCAGACAACCGTAGATCTTTCTTTTTCAAGAGTGGTAAAGCTAAGGGGTCCACCGCAGGAAATCTACGGCTGGTGCATGATCGCAAGGAATATTCTTCCTTCTTGCGATCATGCGACCACCATCCGATGAGAATATTGTCAAGGAGGCCAGAGACTTAAGGAAATCAAATGAGATGGTGATGCGTGTCAAGCATACAATAAAAGGATTAAGACTTATGATTTTAAGGATCTCACTGGTGCTTGAACATTATAATAAAAGGTGACAGAAGAGAATTGAAAAGAAATAAATGTCAATTTCTTTTTCAAGTTGACTGTCATGGTAAAACAGAAAGCATCTGTCACGGAGTATGTCGAAGGAAGAACAGAGAAAGAGATTGCATGATAACAGATGGTAAAGTTCTTGCCGATAGAGGGCATCTGTTCACATTCTCAGGACAAATCAAAGTTAAGTGACTCCGGAAGCCCAATGAACTCTGGCTTGATAGGTGTTGATCGAGAGGTTGAGATATCATGATCGTCTTCCATACCCTCTCATTAAAGATATTCCTGCTTGGTGTATAGTCTGTTTGTATTCATGGAAGCTGGAAGGTCATGAGTTCTGACAAACTCTATGTATTGTGAAGTCTATAAATACTGGGAAGAAACTCATTGTAATGGTTGGTAAATTGGATATTTGAGCAAAGTAATTCCATTTACTATAGCAAGGTTTCTGGTTTTGTTGTTCCACTGGTAGTCAATCATATGCATTTGAATAGAAAGGATAGTTATGTATGAAGTTTTGATTACGTCTTGAATTCCATTTCATGTCTGTGGTTGCAGTAAGTGATTCCATTTACTTGTCATATGTGATTCTTCTCCTATTCATCCTGTTAGTTAAATAGTTGCATATTGGATAGAAAGTACAGTGGTGTGTAGAGCTGTGATGTATGTGTGGATTCCATTTCATGACAGAAGTTGCAGTTAAAACAATTCTATTTGTCTCCTATGCATGATTCTGCTCCTGTTCTCTTGGTTAGACTTTGCATGGTTAAAATAGGTAGATTAGAGTTAGAAGCTAAGAAGCATAAATCCTTTCCTGAATTGTTTGTGCCTACAAGCAATTTGGTTAAAACACATCAGAGACAACCTGGTGATCAAGATAAAAACACATTCATTGTATATCATACATAATTAGGGAGCTGTACCTATCAATTTAGAGGGCAGTGATAGAAGACGTACACTGACCCAATTATTGGTGACATCCTTTTGTTCTCTCTCATTGGGTAATTTAAGAGTCAAAGATTAGAAATCTTGAAGAGGACAAACTATTAACCAACAGTTTTTGGCGACTCTTCTGGGGACACTTAGAAAGAAAATATATCAATAAGTTCCTCATAATCTAAGACATCCTGGATTCCAGATTTACCAGGAGTGCGAAGCAAAAGGGAAAGGTTGACCCAGTGTACAAAGAACTTAAAGAAGTCAATTTCCCTATTCTTGAAAATACTTACAGGAAAGGAAGGACTAAGTCAAGAAGAGAAGTTAGAGATAACAAGCCTGAAGATTTTCAATTGTCTTCTGTAGTACCTTTCAGAATAAGAAGAAGCAAATCTTCTTCACCTCCTGTTGATAGGATTCCTATTTCTACCACTTGCAATTCATTGTTATTGCACGGTATTGCACTTCCCCTCTCGGTTTCAATACAAGCAGTTACACAAAATACAAGTCTAGCAACTATGGCTGTTCCTTGGGGAAATGCTATTGGACCATTGAATCTTGCAGCAAATCATGACTTGCCAAAGGCCTCCAGAAAGAACTTTCCCAGATTCAATGGTGATGGTTTGGTATCTGCAGAACAACATCTAAGTGCCTTTCTTAAAGCTTGTAGTGTGGTGAACCCTCAGCATGATGATGTTGCAATCAGAATGTTTGTAGACACACTGGTGGGTGATGCAGCACATTGGTTTCAAGATTTACCTACAAGTTGTATCACTGGTTAGAATGACATGAGGCAGAAATTTGAAGAAAGGTATAAGAGTGCTGAGGATGCTCAAAGTTTTTTATTACAACTAGCTCAAATTAAGAAAGAATCATCCATCTCTATGAGATATTTTAATGCTAAATTCAATAAACTTATTAAAAGGATACCAACTGCTAGTGCTCCAACAGGAGACAATCAGAAAACTTTCTATATCAGTTCTATGCTTCCTGAACTTGGTTATCAACTAAGAAGGGCTAATGTGGCTACTTTACAAGCTGCACAAACTCTTGCAGTAGAGATGGAAGATGACATGATAGCTTCTGGGAAATGGAAGAAAGAGTATCATACTGGATCTTCAAGCAATGTAACAAGTGCTTCAAATAGTATTGAGGCCATGTTACAAAGATTGTCCAATGAGATGATTGCATTAAAGAAACAAGTTGCAAGACCAACTCATTCATTATATCACCCTTACCGAGAAGGACCAAGGTATCAAAGCGGGAACAAGGACTTATAGCTTCCTCCTACTCAGCAAAGATTAGCTATTGAAGCTCCTCCTAAAGGTCAGACTTCTCGTGCTTTTCACCTCAGAGCAGATCATGATGGTGATACCTGTGAAGACATGATCCGGCATTTACAAATGAAAGGAGAAGAAGTGCAAAGAATTGAATATCCAGAAGATGATGATGATCATGGTCCTCATGGCGACTCCGTAAATTTGTATTGTGAGTATGAATCAGATTCAGAAAATGGAGGAAATTGTTTTGCCACCTTGGAAGGACCTCAGCTAACTGTGATGACTAGAGGTCAGAAAAATAAAAGTCAAGTTCCCAATGCTGCTTCTGTCAAGAATCAAGTTCCTCCCCATGAGGTAGCTAAGAATGATAACCCAGTGTCAAGTTCTTCACAAAAGGAACAAAAAGATAAGTTTCCTCATTCCTTTGATATTATTCAATTTTGTGAAGAAACTAAAATTCAAATATCTACTATGGATTATTTGAGATCACAATCTGATCAATTCCAAAGGTTGATAAATCATTGTAAAAGTGGAGAAAACATTCATATCAATTCCAATGTCAGTGATAAAAGGCAAGTTAATGCTAATGAAGGGAATTCAATTGATGATGATTTCTCAATTCCTAGGCTGTTTCAAGAAGAAGAACCTGTGATCCATGCTACTTGTTCATATTTGAAACCAGAGCCTTTTTATGTGTCTCTTTTTATTAATGGCAACAGACTAAGTAATTGCATCATAGACTCTGGAGCTTCAGATAATGTAATGCCTGTGTCAGTTGCAAAAGCTCTAGGGCTACCCCTAACCAAAGTCTTTGGAAAGTGCTATTCAATGGATGCCAAGCAAGTACCTTTGATAGGTCAGATCAAGGATGCACAAGTTGCTTTGGTTGCATATCCTTCCAAGAGATTAAAGCTTACAATTCTTGTTGCTGACATTCTTGAAAGCTATGGTATATTGCTTAGTAGAAGTTTCTTCAAGGACTTGGGAGAAGAGATTAAACTTGATTGGTCATCTGCTTACATCCAAGTTGGGAATAAGAAAGTAAAGCTTGAACCTGAAGGTAAGGCTAAATTTACTGTTTTGAAATCAGATGATCCTAAATCTTAGATCTTATATCAAGAAATGCAATTTGGTAATTACATGTTAACATATGATGGACCTAATGCTCAAGAAGAGATGGTAAAGGTAGATTCACAACAGCTGTGGACAATGCAGTTTGATGGTAGTTGTGCTAAGGTAGGCTCAGGAGCAGGAGTAGTCTTAATTGCACCTGATGAAGAAATCACACATCTGGCCTACAAGTTGAATTTTAAGAACACTAATAACACTGCAGAGTATGAAGCTCTTCTCCTTGGAATGGAAGTTGCAAAACAAAAAGGAGTAAAGTTACTTAAGGTACAAGGTGATGCTGAGCTTGTGGTAAAGTAGGTGAGAAATTTATATTCTATAAAAAATAACAGATTAAGGAATTACAGAAATAAAGTATGGGATGAGATGGAAAATTTTGATGCATTCTCAATAAACTCAGTTCCTAGAGACCAGAATTCAAAAGCTGATTCATTAGCTGTCTCTGCCTCATTATTGTTACCTCATCCTAAATTTAAAGATCAGATATATAGGATGGAAGTTCTTTTTAGGTCAAAGGTACCTGATAATGAAGAATCATGGCAAGTCTTTGATAATGACAAACATATTCAGCAGTTCCTAGAAGGATCAGGCCCTTTTGTCAATATGTGCTTTGAAGATGGTAAAGATGAGCAGTCACTGATTGAGGAGGAAGAATCAGAAGAAGAAATCATTCAATTAAAAGGTAATAAGATCCCTTCTCATTTTGTATCTTTAGAAAATCTTTTTGACAAACATGATGCTTACGTTAAGGAAGAAAGGACTGAAAAAGAAAAGACTTGTGGAGAGTATGATGGAATCAATATAGAGACTAATGATTGTCCAAAAATGATTAATATTGGAAAGTGTTGTTCCATTGAAGAAAGGGGTAAGATCAAAGAGTTATTAGTGGAATTTCAAGATGTTTTTTCTTGGGACTATGAGGGTCTTAAAAATTTCATGGATGGAGATTTTAGGCACACAATCCCTCTAAAGGCTGGGGTAGTTCCTGTCAAACAGAAACAAAGAAACTATAACCCTTTGATAGAAGGAGCAATTTTTAAGGAGATTGATAAGATGTTAAAAGAAAAAATCATATATCCTATTCATCACTCCACCTGGATTGCAAATATCGTCCCTGTGAGGAAGAAGAATGGAGAGATAAGGATTTGTGTAGATTTCAGAAATCTAAATCAGGCTTCCCTCAAAGATAACTATGCATTGCCAAACATGGACCATTTATTACAGATTGTTGCAGGTTCAGGAATGATGTCTATGTTGGATGGGTTTTTAGGTTATAACCAAATCCAAGTGGATGAATCAGACAAGTACAAGACAACTTTTACAACGCCATGGGGTACTTTTGCTTATAATAGAATGCCTTTTGGATTGATTAACACAGGTGCAACATTTCAGAGAGGAATGGATCTGTCTTTTGGTGATCTTAAAAATAAGATTATTGTGATGTAACCTGATGATCTAACTATTTTCTCTAGGAAGAGACAAGATCACATAAGAGATCTTGCCAGAGTCCTGCAGAGGTGTAGAGACCAAGGTATTTCTTTAAATCCAAAGAAATCTATATTTTGTGTTACTGAAGGTAAACTTCTTGGACACATTGTTTCTCAAGAAGGAGTTAAGATTGATCCTGATAGAGTTAGAGCTATTCAGCAGTTAAGTTTACCTTTAAGTAAAACTGGAATTAAATCTTTCTTTGGACAAGTTAACTTTTTAAGAAGATTTGTACCTGATTTTTCTGAAACTGTGAAAAGTATAGTTGATATGATGAAGGGAAATCAATCTTTCAAATGGACTGATGATGGTAAGAAATCTTTTGAAGACATAAAAAATGCAATTGCTAATGCTCCTGTTTTAGTTCACCCTGATTATACAAAAGAATTCATTTTATACTGTTATGCATCACAACACACCATGTCTGCAATACTGATGCAAGAAAACAAGGAGGGGATACAAGCTCCAATTGCTTTCATGAGTATACCCTTGAAGAGCCATGAGTTGAAGTATTCCCAAATGGAAAAACATGCTTATGCTATGGTAAGAGCATTGAAAAATTTCAGATTTTATGTTCTTCACTCACATTCAGTTTTTTATGTGCCTGATGCAACAGTAAAAAGCATTTTGACTCAACAAGAAGTTGGTTGTAATAATAGAGGAGCTTGGATTGCCAAAGTTCAAGAGTATGACACTGATATTAGGCCAACTAAATTGGTGAGGGGGAATGCACTTTGTAAAGCCATAGCAGAAGGTCAGCCAGATGAGAAGAGGGATCATAAGGTGTTGATGGTGAGTTTACAAGATCCTTGGTTTTCAAACATTGCTTATTTCCTGACATACGGTGAGTGTCCAGAGGGATTGATAGCAAAACAGAGGAGAGATCTGAGAAACAAAGCCCTCAAGTATGTTATTTATGACGATGTTTTGTACAAAAGAGCAATAGATGGTACTTTCCTTAGGTGTGTGGATAAAGAGCAGCAAATGCAGTTGTTGAAAACTTTTCATGATGAGGCATGTGGAGGACATTTCTCTTCTATTGTTACAGCATTCAAGATCCTAAGGCAATGCTACTATTGGCCAGGAATGTTTAAAGATGCATATAAATGGGTAGCAAAATGTGAAAAATGTAAGCTATTTTATGGTAAACCTCAATTGGCAGCTCTACCATTGAAACCAGTTGTAATTGATGCTCCTTTTTAGTAGTGGGGTCTAGATTTTATTGGTCCCCTAAATCCTCCTTCAAGTCAAGGTCATTCTTACATTTTGACTACTACAGACTATTTTAGTAAATGGGTGGAAGCTAAGTCTATGAAGAGGACCACTTCTGATGCAGTTTGTGAGTTTATAAAAGAACAAATTTTAGTTAGGTTTGGAATACCTACAAAATTGATTATGGATTATGCTTCGTATTTCTCATCATCTGAAATTGTTTCTTTTTGTCATGATTATGGGATTCTGGTAGGTCATTCATCAGATTACTTTCCCCAAGGGAATGGGCAAGCAGAATCAAGTAATAAGAATTTGATTAATATCATGAAGAAGTTAGTTGATGAAAATCAGAAGAATTGGCACAGGAAATTACATGATGCTTTATGGGTAGACAGGACTACACCTAAAAGAGCCATAGGTATATCTCCTTTTGAACTAGTTTATGGGGTTGAAGCAAATCTGCCTTTACCTTTAGAGCTTGATGCATGTAAATTGAAAATGGTAATTGAAGATGATGTTTTCAAAGATGGTTTAGAGAGAAGAATCCTATACTTGACCAAACTGTAAGAAGAGAGAGAAGAAATGGTTGACAGAATAACTGCACATCAAAACTGAGTCAAGAAGTTGTTTGACAAAAGAGCTAGACCGAGGAAATTTATGGAAGGTGATATGGTGCTACTGTGGGACAAGAGACATGAACCTAAAGGAATGCATTCTAAGTTTCAATCCTTATGGAAAGGCCCATTCCAGATTGTGCAAGAAAATTAGAATAATTCATTCAGGTTGGCATACCCTTCAGGAGAATCCCTGCCATGTTCCTATAATGGGCAGGATTTGAAGTTGTATCAAATGCATAATTGAGAAGCAAGTAATCCCTGCATAGTGGTTAGTTAGGTAGGTTTTCTTTTCCTGTTGTAGCCTAGTTGTTTTTCCTTCTGCTTTGTTAAGTTGCCGGCTATTTTGTGAAACTAGAGATTGCTAGAGTCCTTTTAAGCATGGTAATGCTTAAATCCCCAGTCGGAGCCAGCTGTTGCCTGATTTTCAGTCACCCGTCATTTCTCCATGTGAAGTTGGTCGAGTCTAGGTCTAAGTCTTGCTTAGGTAGGCTTTCTTTGCCAGGTTTCCCTATCATTGCTTTCCTTCTTTGAATCGGGTGGGCTTTCCTGCAAGATCTTGTAACATTGGGTAGGTTATAGACCCCATCCTGGCAAAGAAGATGTGCTCTATTGATAATCTTGTATATCAAGATGGATGGTGTTTTTTCTTTCAGAAGAATCAAGAGGAAACTTTTTCTGTATGGAGAGTGCTAGAATTGCTGACTCGTCTGATGATATTATCAGTAGCAAAGGGTAGACAATCATGGAGTTGATGGTATTAAAAATCTTCCTGTCATGTTTTAGAACCTATGGCAGAAATAATATAACAGGTGCAGAGTTCATGTGCATGTGTCCTGCGCATTATCCAGATGCATATCATAATTTCCTAAGTCTTTACGAGCTCAGCGCAAGAAACGACAGGTAATCTGGTTCGATAATCATGAAGTTTCAGGGTTTGCAGAGATCTTGCCATCTGTCAAGTCTTTTCTCTCGCGGGCCCGGTCCCATTCTTCAGAAGTTAAACGTCGATCCAATCTGATGGTTATCGCATTACCTCGATCCTAAGATGCAAACAAGTTAACATCACAGTGTTACGATGGCCGTCCGATCTCCTTGTTTGAAAGACTGTCTTGATGTCAGAGGTTGGACCTACCTTTGCTGATTTGGAGGACGCTTGGAATCCACGTGTATCAATGGTAAAGCAGTCGCATGATCGTATGGAATAAATTAATGGTATGCGATCACGCGACAATGGAACCTACTGGGACCTGCGAAGACAACAAAGCAGCTTACGTGCACTAATAACGAAGCAGTCACATGATCGCATAGATTAAAATAATGGTACGCAATCATGTGATAGTAGAAATTCAAGGAGCTGACTGTGTTACTGGGACCCACATATGCCAAGCACGGGAGAGATTAGATAGAGGGGCCCTGCTGGAATTCATGTGTACCAATGAAGATGCAGTTACATGATCGCAAGGAATAAAATAATGCTATGCGATCATGCGACAATGAAGTCTATTAGGTCCCACAAGTGCCAATGATGCAGCCAACGTGTACCAATTAGAAAGGCGGTCGCATGATTGTATAGATTAAAATAATGGTACGCGATCATGTGACAATGAGAATTTGAGAGCTGACTATGTCGCTGGGACCCATATGCGCTAATGATAAGAAGATCTAGACAGATGGACCCTGCAGGAATCTACATGTACCAATAGTAAAGCGGTCGCATGATCACATAGATTAAAATAATGGTATGCGATCATGCGATAATGTAATTGAGGATGCGACAATGAGGTTGCTAGGCCCCACAAACCTCAGCAAGCCAAAACATCTTAAGAATCCAAATCGACAGACGGCGCATGATCTTATGGAATCTTGTAAGCCCTTACGATCATGCGACTACCATCGGATCTGCCAAGTGTGAAGAAGTGGGTCCGGGATGTTTCATGAACACATAAGCTAGTCTGTGGTTGGTCCACGAGATAATGAGTTGGCGGATTGTCAGAGGGACCTGTTGGCATATTGTCAGAAGGGTCCTAACATTGGCAGAGAATCAATGGCGGGTGTGTTTTCGTAAGGGATCTGTCAGATGTATGTGATCTTCAGACAACCATAGATCTTGCTTTTTCAAGAGTGGTAAAGCTAAGGGGTCCACCATAGGAAATCTACGGCTGGTGCATGATCGCAAGGAATATTCTTCCTTCTTGCGATCATGCGACCACCGTCTGATGAGAATATTGTCAAGGAGGCCAGAGACTTAAGGAAATCAAATGAGATGGTGATGCGTGTCAAGCATACAATAAAAGGATTAAGACTTATGATTTTAAGGATCTCGACAGTGCTTGAACGTTATAATAAAAGGTGACGGAAGAGAATTGAAAAGAAATAAACGTCGATTTCTTTTTCAAGTTGACTATCATGGTAAAATAGAAAGTGTCTGTCACGGAGTATGTCGAAGGAAGAACAGAGAAAGAGATTGCATGATAACAGATGGTAAAGTTCTTGCCGATAGAGGGCGTCTGTTCACATTCTCAGGACAAATCAAAGTTAAGTGACTCCGGAAGCCCAATGAACTCTGGCTTGATAGGTGTTGATCGAGAGGTTGAGATATCATGATCGTCTTCCATACCCTCTCATTGAAGATATTCGTGCTTGGTGTATAGTCTGTTTATATTCGTGGAAGCTGGAAGGTCATGAGTTCTGACGAACTCTATGTATTGTGAAGTCTATAAATACTGGGAAGAAACTCATTGTAATGGTCGGCAAACTGGATATTTGAGCAAAGTAATTCCATTTACTATAGCAAGGTTTCTGGTTTTGTTGTTCCACTAGTAGTCAATCATATGCATTTGAATAGAAAGGATAGTTATGTATGAAGCTATGATTACATCTTGAATTCCATTTCATGTCTGTGGTTGCAGTAAGTGATTCCATTTACTTGTCATATGTGATTCTTCTCCTATTCATCCTGTTAGTTAAATAGTTGCATACTGGATAGAAAGTACAGTGGTGTGTAGAGCTGTGATGTATGTGTGGAATCCATTTCATGACAGAAGTTGCAGTTAAAACAATTCTATTTGTCTCCTATGCATGATTCTACTCCTATTCTCTTGGTTAGACTTTGCATGGTTAAAATAGGTAGATTAGAGTTAGAAGATAAGAAGCATAAATCCTTGCCTGAATTGTTTGTGCCTACAAGCAATTTGGTTAAAACACATCAGAGACAACCTGGTGATCAAGATAAAAACACATTCATTGTATATCATACATAACTAGGGAGCTGTACCTATCAATTCAGAGGGCAGTGATAGAAGACGTACACTGACCCAATTGTTGGTGACATCCTTTTGTTCTCTCCCATTGGGTAATTTAAGAGTCAAAGATTAGAAATATTGAAGAGGACAAACT
>BSBK01002215.1:717500-755000 GCA_027943335.1 Chamaecyparis obtusa | reverse complement strand
AATCTAACATCTTGTAAATATATATCATTTAATGTCATTTCCCTCTTGTCCCATTTAGAGTGTGTTAGGGTTTCAGCTTCTTTTCTTAGGTTTTTCTCACTAACAGGTAGGGCTCCTTCATTGTCAAGCCTTGTGATATCATGGATCAACTAAGCACATATCTTAACAGGTTGATCACCTATCCATAAGAACTGATCATGAACTCTACTTACAATGTTCTTAAGCGATTCGACTTCTGTGAATTCAGTGAGCTAGGTTAACTTGAGTATTGACAAGTCTTTTAAATGTGTGAATTCTTCTATCAAAGACCCATTTACTTCTATCATATTGTTCAACTCATATAATATGTTGACCTCCCCAATAATATCATACTTGCAGTGTATGCCCTAATATCCTCTACATATAACACACCTATGGGGTTTTGAGAGAATGCCCCTTCCAGATCATCCTCATAGGATTTGAATGGATGCCTTTTGAATTTGTATCTAGCCCTGTCTATAACATCAAAAACTATTGGTGCATCCATCAATTTTCAAAAGATTAAGTCTAAATACCTTAAACGTGCACGAATCTGATGCTTTTCTTCACGCAAACACAAAATCTCTCTGCTAGATTACTACTCTTCTTTCACAATTCTTCTCTCCTTAGTTGATGATCAAAAAATGGTGTAGGAATGAAATCTTTCAAGTCTTTTATTCATTGCAAGTTGAGTGTGTGCATTAAACATAGGTAGCTCAACTTCACATGCCATCCAATCAATGCAAAAATCACAAACATAGAAGATGAATCTTCAAGTGTTGCGATCTCATCGATAGATTCCAAAACATCTTTACAGATCATACCTAAGCTCATATAAGCTTACTCCACTTATACAGGGGCTAGATAATTTTTGTTGTCTATATCCAATGCTCCCCATGAGGCCATGAGGCCTTCTAGTTTGATACCTCAAAGAACTCATCATGTGAAGACACAACATCATTAGTTGTCTCTCCCTGAACCATTGTCTTATTTAGAAGTTTTACTTTCCATATCTTCTCATACTCTAATTTCTTGTATTCATTCATGTAATCATTTAGGCTTTTATCACTATCACTACTATTCTTCATTATGACCATAGGTGGTGGTCCTTCTGGTTCACTAGATCACCTTGGTCCTCTTCTATTTTCATCTTCATTGTATCTACAAAACTTCACAATGTGACCTAGATTGTTACATTTGTAACAAATAGGTGGTCTTCTTCTTGCTTAATTAGTTTGTAGCTTACAATACCTTGCTATGTGCCCAAAGTTATTACATTTCTGACATGTAATCTTGGTTGTAGTTTCTTCTTTGATATAGTCCTACTTATACATAGATTGATCAGGTTTTCTAAAATCTTCTTTCTTGTGTCCATAATCATAGCAATTAAAACAGTAGCTGGTAAAGGGTTTAGAGTTACCTTTACTTCTACAATCTATTTTCATGTGTCCAACTTTGTTGCATCTGAAACATCTACCTCTAAAGGGTCTGAACTGTTCTCTAGGATCTTCATTTGTAGGCCTTTCATTAGGAATAGGTCTTTCCTCATTCTTGGCTTCTTTTGGTTCTTCTTGATTTTTTGAACTTCCAGCTTCATTGGATCCACTCATGTCTCCTTTAGATTTTTGTTCTATTTTTTGTTCATCATTCTTGTCATTGTTCATGTGTAACTTCTCAATGTGTAGTTTGGCTTGAGCAAGTTCACCTTTAGTGATATGATTGTATTTATCCAGATCCTAATATTTATCCTTGTAATGGTCAAGTTTGGTCTTTATCTTTCCTATCTGCAAGTTAGCTTCTTTTAGTGACTCTTCAACTTTGTTTCTTTCATCCTTTTCATGTTGAATCTCTTTGACCATCAAGAGATTGATTTGTTCTTTTTATTTCTCCAACTTCTTTTCTTTGTCTGATGTATCATTGTCTGAACCTTCTTTGATTTTCTCCATAAGGTCTTGTCTCTAATTTTTTACAATCTCAAGCTATTATTTAAGTTTTCTCATGAAACCTTCTGCTCTTCTTAATTTGAATTTAAGTTCACCATTATCAACTTTCATCTTATCCAGATCTTCAAGTGCATCTTCAAAGTTCACTTGTAAATCTTTTGAATCCATTATAATCTCCCTTAAGCTGTTAGGCTTTCTCTCAAAGGACCAAAAGATCTGATACCAATTTTTAGGACTAGGTAATACTGAGAGGGGGGGTGAATCAGTATTACAAAACTTTGATTTCAACTTGTTGGTACCCATAAAGACCCCGAAAATAAAATTTTAAGTTTAAGGTCTTAAATCTCTTTGAACTACTTCAAACCAAGGTTCAAAGAGGTTTGAAGTGGTTCAGTTTGCATATGAAGGTTCGCAGGTTCAAAGGTCCAGTTCACTAGTTCAGATTGGTTCAAATTAATGCAAGGAAGTGCATGTAGGAATATTTGGGCTCAGCATGATTCATTCTAGTTCAGAGGCATAGTGAAAAAAATTCAAGGCTAAAAAACATTATCTTTTCCTATTTTATATTCTTTTTATAAGAATGGTTAAGTGCCTTCATTAGCAAGTGCAAAAGATGTGAAAGATTGGTGATAACATTAACACAAAAAATTTGGTTATTCTGGTAGTTTTATATACGTCCACTCAGACCTCAATAACTTTTGACTTGGACATAATTTTCTCGATCACTCTAGTCAAGTTGTGTTCAATTAGGACCTCTCCAACATATTTGAAAATGAAGGAAATCCAACAGTGGAATAATTAGTTATGGCCCCCGCAACAAGACCCAAATTGACTGTAAAAAAAATGCGCCCAACAGGAATTTTTTTTTATTATTTTGGACTAATGTATTCATTTCCTACTTGTCCAAATATGATAAAATGACATTTGATTAAGTGAAAAACCTTTAAAAGGTGAATGTCATAAAAGTCAAAGAAAATTTGTCAAGAAAGATGAAAGGAAAGATTCGAAGAGTTAAGTTTGAAGAATCAGTTATTCTAATAACTGAAAAAGATCAACAATAGTAGAAAATATAAATAGACCACATAAACATGAAAAAGGGGTTCCTATTTTTTCAACCTTTGGCTGGGGACTTTGTGATGCAAGAAAAGGGGTTTGATTTTCTAGTTTTAATTTGTAATTGTAGAGGAGGAAAGGGGAACAGATTTTGTTTTCAGATTTAGTTTTCTGTGTAGTTGGAAATGGTTGTCATTTGGCTACCATTATGTATCAGAGAGTAAATGTAATACAATTTGAATCTTTGAGTTTGGAAGTATTCATTTATATTTCTATTAAACTTTGTGTTAATGCAGTTTCTTTTGATAAATTCTAGTTACTAATATCTTTCTATGTATACAAAGAAATCTTTGAGTTTCATGTGTCACATAATCTAAAACAAACTTTGATCTTTCTTTCAATCTGTTGTTTGTAAGAGTTGGGTTGGGAATCTTTGAGTTCTTAGTTCATATTTATCTATTTGTAAATTGTCAAATCTATCCCATGTTTATGGATAGATGGTTGCTCACCTTCCGTGCCTTCCGGTTAAAGGCATACCAGTAGTTTCATTCCTTGAATATCTTTGAGGGAGTTGTACCTCTATAAACTTAAGAGGGAAGTGATTACCAAACACTTACCCAACTATTGTGGCTTATTTGTCTCCAAGGAAGGGTGATAGAGGTAATCTTATGAGAATTTGTGAACGAGACAAATTTGTGCACCAGCAGATTTTTGGCTACTCTACTGGGGAATTGGAATAGAAAGATCAGTGCTAAATTTATTTCCTTAGTTTGTATATTGTATATGTATATCTAGGCTTGGAGACTCTACTAATTCTTCATGAAAACCAGAAATATTGTGATCAAGAAAAGGCATGATCCTACTCTTATGGAGATTTATCCAATGCATGACAAAGTGTTGAGTGAGTTCTTGCATAGTTTCAAAGAAAGTATCTCTCAAGCTGTCAAAGAAAATATCAGTCTGGAAGATGATCATGCAAGCACTCTTTTGTGGAGAAGTCTTTGTGAATGATTCCAAAAACTCAAGGATCTAAAGGAGTATGAAAGAAGAGTGGAAAGACTAAAAGAAGAACTGACAGTCGATGATGAAGAGCCCCCTATGATATCCTCTCACTTCATTTCTTGCATCTATTCAGTTTTTGATGATCAAAACAACATCCAAGATCCCATGGGTAAAGATGAACAAGAAGAAGATAGTGATTTCCTTAGTGTCATGACAGATGAGGAAAGTCACACTGCTGAAATAAATCCAAACACATTCTATCATGATTTTGGCAAAGGTATGAATCCTAGTTTGTCTGAATTCTTTGATGAAATGATCATTGAAAAGGAGATAGCAGAAAAAGAGATGCATGCATGTGGAAGTGATGTAAATATTTTTCCCTCCACATGTTTTCTTAATGAAGATTTTATTCTTGCAAAGGAAGGGGATGTTGTTCCCATAAAGTTTGATCCCATGCTTTTAGAAGATAATTTTTAGAAAATACATGCACTCACCATTCATTCAAAAATTGATTGTGAGAATTTTTCCCAAAAAGAAGTGTTTATTACTATAGTTGAAAAGAACAATGCAGCAGTAACCAAAATGGAGGAACAATTCACAAATCTAGTAGATGGGATCACTTGGGGTGAAGTCAATGCACTATACTTTCCAGCTCAATATGATAAAGATTATGAGGTTAGAAACAATGCTCTTTTTGAGATTTATGATTCCCAACCAATTGATGATTACTTGCCTCCTCTTCTTAGAAAAAATGATGCTAGAATAAATGTTGGGAAAGGGAGGAATCAAGATGTTGAAGTTTTTTAGCCTCAAAGATTGTTCAATAATTTGGATGATATTTCTCTTTATGAAGAAGAAGTTATAAGTCAATTTTTGTCATCCCTTGAACAAGAAGACCTCAGTGCAAAGAGTGCAAGTATTAATTCTTCATATACTTCAATTATGGACAGAGAATTTTCAGATTTGCTCATAGTTAAAAAATATGAAATTGTTTTCGATAATGTTGATTCTATGTTAGATGAAATTACCTTTTATATCAAAGGTAATGTAGGTGCTGAAAGTTCTTTTGGGTATACTGATTTTCATAGTGAGGATTGTAAGAATGATGTAGCCATTATCTTAAAAGTTTTTTAGTGTTATTATGTACAATCAAAGGAAAAATGTTTTTTGAATAATCTTGCACAGGATACCCAAGAAAATTCAGAAAGTTATGATGAAAGATGGTTGTTTGGAGATGAGCATTTGCACATGCTACTTTTGCACAAAGTTAGTTTGATGCCCAACATCAAAAGAGTTGTCAGATGGCAAGTATTATAGGTCACATCACATGGTCATAATCCATTGTTTTGGAAAGGTATATTTTTCTCACAACTGGTAAATGGATTCGCATAGTTGGTCTTGTACATATTCTGGTAGGTTCTTTTGACCATGTACATGTTTAGATTCTTTTGTGTGTTTTAGGTTAGTTTCTTTTCTTCTGTTAGTTTTGTCATGCTTTTCTTAGTTTCAGTTTTGGCTTGTCATCTACCCTGCTCCCCCTCCACCTGCATTCCAAGCAACTCTTGGCTTTCCTTTCCTTAATGACTCTATTCACCCAATAAATAAGGCACTTAGCTTTTCCTAGAGATTGTTGGAGTTCTCTATTTTTGTGTCAAAAATAGTCCCACAGTTAGAGCCCATGTTGGTACCCATAAAGACCCTGAAAATAAAATTTTAAGTTTAAGGTCTTGAATCTCTTTGAACTACTTTGAACCAAGGTTCAAAGAGGTTTGAAGTGGTTCAATTTTCATATGAAGGTTCACAGGTTCAAAGGTGCAGTTCACTAGTTCATATTGGTTCAAATTAATGCAAGGAAGTGCATGTAGGAACATTTGGGCTCAACATGATTCATTCCAGTTCAGAGGCATAGTGAAAAAAATTCAAGGTTCAAAAACATTATCTTTTCCTATTTGATATTCTTTTTATAAGAATGGTTAAGTGCCTTCATTAGCAAGTGCAAAAGATGTGAAAGATTGGTGATAACATTAACACAGCAAATTTGGTTATTCTGGTAGTTTTATATACCTCCACTCAGACCTCAATAAATTTTCACTTGGACATAATTTTATTGATCACTCTAGTAAATTTGTGTGAAATTAGGATCTTTCCAACATATCCAAAAATGAAGGAAATCCAATGGTGGAATAATTAGTTATGGTCCTCCTACCGAGACCCAATTTGACTATCAAAAAAAATCCACCCAACAACAAATTTTTATTATTACTTTGGACTAATGTATTCATTTCCTACTTGTCCAAATATGCTAAAATGACATTTGATTGAGTGAAAAACCTTTAAAAGATGAATGTCATAAAAGTCAAAGAAAAGCTATCAAGAAAAGATGAAAGGAAAGAGTCAGACAGTTAAGTTTCAAGAATTAGTTATTCTAATAACTAAAAAAGATCAACAATAGTAGAAAAGATAAATAGACCACATAAACATGAAAAAGGGGTTCCTATTTTTTCAACCTTTGGCTAGGGACTTTGTGCTGCAGGAAAAGGAGTATGATTTTCTAGTTTTAATTTGTAATTGTAGAGGAGGAAAGGGGAACAATTTTTTTTTTCAGATTTAGTTTTTTGTGTAGTTGGAAATGGCTGTCTTTTGGCTACCATTATTTATTAGAGAGTAAATGTAATACAGTTTGAATCTTTGAGTTTGGAAGTATTCATTTATATTGATATTAAACTTTATGTTAATGCAGTTTCTTTTAATAAATTCCAGCTACTAATATCTTTTCGTGTATACAAAGAAATCTTTGAGTTTCATGTGTCACATAATCTGAAACAAACTTTGATCTTTCTTTCAATCTGTTGTTTGTAAGAGTTGGGCTAGGAATATTTGAGTTCTCAATTTGTATTTATCTATTTGTAAATTTTCACATCTATCCCATGTTTATGGATAGATGGCTTCTCAACTTTCGTGCCTTCCGGTTAAAGGCATACCAGTAGTTTCATTCCTTGAATATCTTTGAGGGAGTTGTACCTCTATAAAATTAAGAGGGAATTGATTACCAAACACTTACCCAACTGTTGTGGCTTATTTATCTCCAAGGAAGGGTGATAGAGTTAATCTTATGAGCATATGTGAAGGAGACGAATCTGTGAACCAACACAACTTTAAACAATTATAAACAATCCAAAGTAATGCAGAAATGAAAAGAACATATAAGAATAACACATTACTCATGACACCATGATTTGTTCTTGAGGAAACCCTAGTGAAAGGGAAAACCCCAATGGAGATGGTACCCACAAATATGTACTAAAATATAGTATCCATGTTAGGAGATCTAGCCCTGTTAGGAGCTGATTGTTACATAGTACATTTCCTTATTAGAGGAATAAAAACCCTATTAGGGGTATACAAAACACCTGGTTAAAGATGGTGAGTAAACTACTCTTACAATCAATACTTGTCTTCAAAAGTAGTTCTCAAGAGGGGAACAATACAAGCACTTATCTTGCTTAGATAGTTCCAATTGTAGCTCGGCCTCTTACTGATCTTGCATATGATCTCTACTCTTATATTCACAAACTTATTCCATTCTCATAATTCATTCCATACTTCACTTTCAAAACCAATCTATACTTATACAGAATTAGCCTTCAAGTCAGCCTCATAATTGTCATACAAAACATAATAGATACTTATGCAAATGATATACATGGAGTCAACACTCTTACATTACCAAAGAGTCAGCAATATACTTTATTTACTTGTCTTAGCAAGTTACCATATCCATTATGCTTTCCTTAATCTTTGCAACTATTCATGTACCCTGTTATATTGTTTTACTGTCTTCACATATCTTCCGAACACTATATCTCACAAATTTAGTAATCAAAACTTATGTGATCTTAACTAAAGCATGTAAATATCACAAAATACCTCTAGCTAACTTTGCAAGCCATAATACCTTGTATATCTTTATCGCTATCCAAAACTATGGCACTGTACCCTGTTATCTTGATTTTGGACTTAGTCATTTTCATGATTGTGACTCCAGTGGCAATCTCCACAACATGTGATCACTCCATCATAAGTGTTTCCATGAATGAAAACCCTTAAGTGATTCCCAGTACTCCAAAACATCACATGCCAATATTATTTTGATGGTTTTATAAGTTTATTTTGTTCTAATGTAAGCATTAGATTGTTTTTGTGAAGTTTTGAAGAAAATAAAGCCACTAACTTGCTGACTGTTCCTAGCAGTGATTGTGTGCAATTAAAAAATTGGTTTGAAGACCCCATGAGAACTTAGGCTCTCCCACTTTCTGTAGTTATTTTGGATTTTGGGAGAAGTCTGTCCTTGTACCATCTATTCCATTATGTTTTTGATTTTAGGGATATGCAATAGAGGTTGGAAAATAATCTTCAATTAAGAGGAAATGCTGATTGAAGGGTAACTAGTGGATGGACTAGTCAAGGTTTGAGAGATCCACTTGAAGGAGGGCCACATTTTATGACTTGGTATGTCATGATATGTCCATTTTATGGTTTTTAATCCATTGGTATGATCTAGAAAGGTTTGGGAGTTTCCTTTTGACAAAGCCCCAGGCTAGTGTTCCTAGGAAGTAGGGTTTGGTGTTTGGGATGGTCGAACATAGTGGCACCTCTTGTAATGCTGAAAATCCTTTGATTTGGATGATAAATAAACTATGTTTGAAGTTTGGGTTGTTTTGTGATGATATTTTTAGTAGTTTCTTTGTAATATGAGGGCTAATAAGGGCTAATTGCAGGGCAAAAATGTATTGGGTTGGACATCTAGTCCAAAGGAGAAATAGGAGCTTCTGAGATATATTGTGTAAAATGGAAAAGGGTATCAGAATATGCCTTTATTTTTGTGAGTCTTTTGGAGAAGTTTTGAGTCATCCTTGAGAAACCCGCTGAACAGGACTACTAGGGATTAAGGCTTAGTGAGCACCTAGGTAAGGGATACTTAGTTGATCAAGTTTCTTGGTTGAATCCATTGGATCAATTGATGGAAATTGGATTGATTAAAAAGGTGTGGAGCCTATGGTTGGCATAAGGAATTGATGTGCACTCTTATTGGTTATGGTGTGGATTGGATCAAGGAGAATGATCATAGAGAAGAATCTTTTTGGGTGTTGTGACAACACTAATGAATTCCCTCTTGAAATTATTGCGTGCAATTCCACCTAGGCCTCTACATTAATTTCTATTAGAACCTACGAGCATCCAAGGTGAAGTGATGGAAAAGTTCTTTTTAGGATTTAGAAGGTTTAAAGCCCTTTATTGATGCTTAGAGTTGAATTATCCTCTAAGAGTGTTCCAAAGTGGTGGCTTGACATCTGAAGAATCCTAGATTGATGTGAGAAGATGGAAATGAGAAGAAGTGAAAGAGAGTTAGCAGAGTTATTGAAAGAATACTTGGATGAAGGAGGAAAAAGAGATGAAGAGAAGAAGAAAAGATAAAAAGTGAGAAAAGAGAGGGAAGAAAAGATAAGTCTAGAGAGAGACTTGGAAGAAGGTAAAGCAAGATTGAAGAGACTGGAGGAGGTTCTTAAGGATGATACAAGTTGGTACTTAAGGGTGAAGAGCAAGTTAAAATGGCCTATTCAGAGACTAGTTGCAGTAGAAAGGAACAAGAGAAAGATTGAAGAAGAAAAGCATACTAGGAAGGGTACTCTTAGAGAGGAAGTTGAACCTATGATGGAAGGTGTAAGTAATTATGATAAAGTCTTGGTGGATGCTAGAAGAGACAAAATAGAGGAAGGCCTAAAAAGTCTTGAAGATGAGGTAGATTTTTGGGATAAGTTTTCTGCTATAGTGGAAGAATGGTAGAGTTATGGAGGAGTTTTAGAGGCACAAGAGGGAGCAGCCTTCAATGAAGAGAATGAATTTGTAGAGATAGGCCATGAGGAGGCTCAAAAGGTGAAAAAAATTTCTCCTATCATGATGATAGCACAAGTGGAATCAAAGATGCAAGATGAAATGATGGTGAATAAGAAGATGCAACATACGCATGTAGTGTTCACATTGGTGAGAAAGGGAAAGCCAAAATGCAAGATGTAAATGCATCAAGGAAGGATATCATGGTTCATGGAGGATCTATATTAAGTTTATTATTTTTTATTAAGATCAATCTTGTAAGACATGATGGAATTATGGGTTAGGAGAGTGGACCTTGGGGTCACTTGAGGATCCTAGGGTAGTTGAAGCTGTTTAATGGAATTTGGGTTTAGGAGAGTGCACATTGGGGTAACTTAAGGATAATATGGTAGATGAAGTTTTTTAATGACCTATAAGGTCCATAATGATTTTAATTTGGCCATTAGAGCCATTTAAAATATGTCAAATGCACTACAAGTGTTAAACATGTAAATTTGGCTAATTGGCAATATATGGCCTAGAATGCTAGTAGAGGGTTCAAGGTCTTAGAATTAGGATTGGATCCTAAAAGGCCTTCATAAATTTGAATCAAATAAATATAAATTTATAAAGATAAAGGGTTTTTGAGTTGACAACTATGTTGTCAACTTGACAATAATAAACTAATATATAACAGTCAAGTTAACTGACCACATGTTGTTTACAAGTAGTTGGCCGACTTGGGAGGCTATTTGTATTGAGAGTGTGCATGAGGAAGAGGAGGGAAGATTTTTAGGAGTTTCATAGAGTTTTTTTGGGTCAAGAAAGAATTTTGTAATGGATTTCTGATCAAATAAAAGCATTTTCTTGCAACAATCTATTCTCTGGCCGCAAGGACACGGTCCTCATTTTGGGATTATTGAAATCTTGATTTCAATGTAATATTGATAGGAAATGTAGTATTTTTATGATTTTATAATTTTATTTTGTTCCCATTGAAGAATTAGATTGTTTTTGTGAATTTTTGAAACAAATAAAGCCATTAATTTGTTAGCTTTTCCTAGTACTGATTGTGTGTAATCAGAAAATTAGTTTGAAGACCCCATGAACCTTGGTTATATCATGAGAACACGTGAAAGCCTTTATTCTCCAAGTTGCTAGATAAACTACTTAACCCTTATTACATCATGAGATCAAGCACCAACCGTTGATCTTGTTCACCATCCACAGTCCATATTTAGATGCTAAAAGTCACATGCCTTGACCATGATATCTAGAGATTCAGTGACTGAAGGAAGCTGAGACCGCTCGCTGAATTGTTGAATGTCAAGAACTTAGCCACAAAAATTAGGAGAATGATCAAACACTGTAGTCACCCATTCACTAGATAAAAATACATAACATCCAGCCAAGGAAAAAGACATGTGCACAAATAGGATTTAAGTGCCATGAAAAGGTAATGAATAAATAGACCAAGGGTAGGGTTTTTGGACTTAGGAAATTTTTATGAAACCTTAGGCATGGATCTAGACCTATTTCTCAGACCTTAAAACTAGTATACCTCCCTAGTTTTTGCACATTAGGCCATGCGATCTTGACTAGAGCTTGTACACATCATAAACTATCTAAAGCTAAGGGCATAAGAAATGAAACCTGATACATTCTCTTTGCAAACCAAAAAAATATACAACATGACATGAAAACTTTCTTAGGGTTCTAGCAGGACAAGGATAAAATTTTGTGACACAACCAACACCATCATAGCAAGCAACTTCAAGTGCAGGTTTGGAGTTAGCCTTAGAAAAAACTCTCAAGAGTCTTTCCTCATCCTTCTCAACTTCAAGTTTAGGATTAGGTGCTGCCTCTTCTTCATCACTAACATCTTCAAGATGTGCGTGTTAGGAATGGGAACACTGAGAGGGGGAAGGTGAATCAGTGTTCACTATATTTAATAATTTTTTACTTTACTCTTGAAACTTAACTTGATTGCTTAAGTACTAAAATAAACTTCAATGTAAAAAAGATAAACAATCACAACACATAACACCAATATGGTTATGGGGAAACCCAAATAGGTAAAAAACATGGTGGGAATTGACACCCACTAAGAACTACACTAGTGTCTTATGATCCTTGTTAGAAGATCTGCAATCCTGCTAGGAGTTGTTCTTTAAAGTTCTTTTAGTACAGTGACCTTGTCAAGGGTCAGCCCCTATTAGGAGTCTTTTACAATAACACTATTAGGGATGGGGACATACTATCCTAAAGCTCACTACTCAAGTGGTGAAGCCTACAACCTTCTGATCTTAGATACACACTAAATCTATTGGATGAACCGGTGTTCTGACACTGCTTGTTTGATCAGTTCCTTTGATGTGCTAATGCTTTGACCTCTTTCAAAGCTCTAATAAATTATAACTTCTCTTTTCTTACTTCTTCTCTTATCTTCTCTTTGTATCATCTTCCATAATTTATTGCAAAGGTGCATCTAATATTTATATGTGCTATTAAAAAAATTAACTAGGTCGGCCTATAAATGATTACATACAATGCTTCCAAGTCAATTGGCTCAAGCATGTTTAAAAAAAAATATGTTTATATGTCTACAACATAATTACAATAGGTGCATAGCCTTTACAAAACAATATTATAACCACTAATCAAAATAGTAACAGTTGGCTACATACTTCATTTTGTTTTGGCATTCACTAGTTGTACCTCTTCAATTGTCCTTATCTTCATCATACTATCTCATCTGATCATGTGCTCTTAGACTTAGAATTAATATACACTTACCATATTAAATTCAAGTGTGCATACCATAACTTGGTCATACGCATGTGCGTTGATGCTCCGATCTACTGGTGCTCTGTTAACTATCTAGTCTTCTATACTTAGCCATATTCTGACCTTATGATAATGTGTGCTGACTCCAAAACTCTATATGACTTTGTTTCCATAATGAAAAAACTATATCTAGTCATATACAATAGTATAGTCAACTTTCCAACAATATTCCCCTTTTTCATTAATGGAAACAAATGAATATGGAGAAGTTACTAACTATACCCTTATACAAAATTCTTTCTAACTTATATCTCCCTTTATACTCTGTACTATACTCCTTCTACACATCATATATGATACTCCATATTCTATATACAGTACTCCCCCTTTGACATTAATGAAAAAGGTGCTCAAAAGATGTATCTACAAGTACTTACAATGTTAGGACATCTGGATATGCTATCTGCAAATTTTGGATCTCTTGTTTCCAAAATGCTATCAGTACATTGACAATCTATAGATGGGTGCATAAGGAATATTTTAGCTTCTCCATCTTCTCCAAGTCTTTACTCAAACCTTGATCATATTTCACCATAGTGGCATTGATCTCCTTGATGTTCTGATTGAGTATATCTAGAGAGGGTGCAAGAGGATTCCTAAGTTGTTTTTTCCTTGCCCTTATTTTAGACATCTCCTTTTCAACCTTTTATATTTTTTCTATCTACCCCTGGTACACATTATTCCACATGTTCACATCAGTGGAGGGATCTTTCATTGATTTCCTTACATTATCTATCATTGCTTCTACCTCCTAGATTTTCTTATAGTGATCACCAGTCAGCTTATCCTGGTTCATACAATTAGCAATGATCTTCCTTCCCTTAGCTACAAACTCCTTCAAGGATGCTTGACCAATCTTCAATGAACTTAGGTCAAGTGTAAAGTTTCTAGTTAGTTCACTCAATCTTGTCTTCATGTATTTATCTTCTGCAACTTGGAATGCAGATTCCTCCAAGCTAGAAAAGTTTTTTTTGAAGATTGTCAATATAGTACCGACATCATTAACTAAATTAACCTTAGACACTTTCTTGTCTAAGGGTAGAAATTTGTTTAGAATGTTGAATGATTCAACAAATAGAGGGTTCCTCATTAATTTCTTCTCTTTTTTTTCCTCCATGGATAGGATACTGATCTTAATTAGGTCTTCTTCTCCCCAAGAGTCTAAGTTTGAGGTGCCTAGTGTCAAACTTGTCAACAATGATGTTGAGGGTAAGGGTGTGATAGGAGTGTTATCTATCACTTTTTTTTTTATCTTCATATGTATTTCAATAGATGGTTCATCTATTGGCTCACTTCCTTTTACCTCTTCTTCTCCTTTCCCCTCTTCTACCTTTTCTTCCTCTTTTTCTATCTCTTTTTATGTCTCCTTCTCTTCTTCTTCACCTATTAGATCTTCTATTAGTACTTCTTCTTGTAGCTTGGGTAAATTGTCACCTCATATAATTTCAGCTTCTTGTGTACTCAAAAAATCTTCCTCAAACTTATCCAAATCATTGTCTATGGCCGCCATTGCAATCTCTACATTATCAATAATGATAGTGTTATCTTTTTGTGTCTCATTCACGGGTGCAGACTTTACTCCCTCTGTAGGTGTTATCACTATAGGTGCTAGATCCTGAGGACCTTTTACTAGTATATTTATGGTCTCTACCATCTTGGCTTCCTTGGAGGTCACTTGTGTTGTGGGTGCAATAGGTCGATACATGTGCGTGTTCAACAAAAATTTCTCAAAAGCTTTCTCTCTCTCTTTGGCTACCAACTCAAAGTTCTTGTCCATTATGTGTAGTGTTATTATCTTTTTTCTTAGATGTGGCCTCACCAGATCTAATAATAGCTTTTTATCTTCTAAGGAACATAGAGGGAGGCTTTCATTTAGAATCTTTTCCCTTATTCTAAGATCTTCAATAGCCTATTTCTTCAAGGATTCCAAGATATTCCAAACACTATCTGAAATGACTGTCTTAAGTTCCAAGATTATCTTCTTAAACTTAATCATATGTTTTATGATCATTCCATGAATCTCTGATTTATCAATTTCACTATACATCTCATAAAACATTCCTATCTAATCTAATTTGCCTTCATCAATAATCCTTGTTCTCAAAACTTGAAGACTAGGTCTGAAACCTACCTCTGGAGGTGCTTGAGCATTTTTCTTACTTCTGGTTGCCCGCAGGGATGGGTGACTTGTGCTGGTTTCCTTCTTCCTCTTGGTCATTACCTTATATTCAAGAGGTGATGCTAGATGAATTGTCACTTTGGGCATAGGAGGGATAACATTTATTTTACCCTTTTTATCCTTTAGATCTTCATTTTTCTCAATCTTGACTTTCTTTAGTATGGGATCATCTTTCTTAGCATCCATTGAGGATGTGCTCTCAATATCCAATGCTATCTTTTGTTCTCTTTCTTTATCCAGGTCTGCCTATGTTACACCATGAATTATGATTATTTCAGATGTAATCTTAGAGGCTTTCCTCTTAGTTGTTGTGTTTGTTCAGAACTGCATCAACTTCTCATCTTTTTGTCATAAGTACCCCACCTAGGTTCATTAGGGTCCTTAGGAACTAATAGAAATACTTGTGCATAGGCTTCCAAGATTGGTTCCTCAACCTCATAGCCAAGTGGATGTATCTAGTTTTTTCTATGCTCAACTACTTCCATACAATTTATGTTAGTTTCTACCATAAAAAAAATGTTGTCTTCATATTTCTCAACAATACTCTTTGGTATTTTGTACCTCATCCACATTCTAATCCTGAATGTTTTTAATTCCAACTCCATGTAGTCCTTCAATGTACTCTTAGTAGATGCCTTAAGAGACATTTGTGGCATTGTAGGTAAACTCTTGTCTAAATACAAATATGAGATCTTTTCAAGTATGTGGAAGTACATGTAGATGATCAAAGACCCAAACCTGAATATTTTGGTCTTATCATGCTTGATGGCTCTAATATTATCTATTAATTGTGTGCGCAAGATCTCGCATAGATTGAACTCACAATTTTCTTTGACAAGTCTTATTGCTGCAAGAATAGTGGCCACAGATACACTATTCACCCTGTTGGTATGTTAAAACCTATAACCTAATATCATAGACATCAATTTGATGTCTTTCTCCTCTATATGCTCAATTATCATTTTGCACCTATCACTTCTTCACTTACATGCCTATTGTACTAGTTTTCTCACATCCTTGCCTGCTAGAAGAAAAATACATGTCCTTGAAAGGTCTGTCATTTCATGAATAAGGTCTTGTGTGAATCTCACTAGAACTTCACCTATCCAGAATAAGTCATCATGAATCCTACTAAGCAATATCTTGATCCATTCAGACTCATAAAACTCATACATCGTAGCATATTCAACTATGGGATGGTTCTCTAGTTGTGCAAACTCATCTAGGAAGGTTTTGTCTAGCTTTATCATAGTTTCAATGTGTGCTCTAATCCTATCAAGTCCAATTGGTTCTTTCTTGTAGTAAATGTATGCACAGATTTCTTCAACATGCATGATGGCCATATTGTTAGAAAGTAAAGACCACCAAGATAACTAAGAGGAGGGGGGGGGGGGGGGGTGAATCAATTATCTGATAATAAAACCATTTATTAACATTAACTTCAATATCATCTTTAATAGCTTTAAACCATATAATTAATGTAGTAACCAACCATAGAAGGATAATCATACACAATGACACAATAACACAAGATATGTTAACTAGGGAACCTCTTGATCAAAGAGTAAACCCCAGTGGGAATGATGCCCACAAAATGATGCACTAATATTAAAGTTCCTTGTTAGAGGATGGACCCTATTAGGAGTCTTATGAAATAAATTCAGTACATATGAATCTCTATTAGGAGATTTTGAATCCCTGTTAAAAGATTCTAACCCTGTTAGGAGTTATGGAAGACAGAAGGACCCATTGCCCAAACAGCTTCAAGGCAAGATCTTTGAACTCAATGTCCAACAAATCTTAGAATTATTCAATAGAATAATATGAAATATGTTACCTCCTTCACACTGTGCCAAAACCACACTCTTTGCTACACAAGATCACAAATCTAGATCTTTGTACTTCTCAAGTCTTCCTTCATCACTGAATTAGCTCTTTTCTTCACTTCATGCATACATTCACATCACAACTTTCACAACTTCATATTACAATTCTTACAATCCTTTTATAACAATAAGGAAAACATTCCTTCCTTTATACCACACTCAAATAATTACAAATGAGTCAGCATGTAAATACAAAATAATAATTTCAACACGCTACATTAAAATTACATAAAACTATCAGCTTTCAAATACAATAACTTTCCAATCGTGTGACCTCAAAGTTTTCACTATGAACCACATCACCACCAATGAGTCTCAAACTTCCCTTTAACTATGCAGAATTAGATTCCATCTCAGTTAGGAGATATCCTCCGATTACCAAAAACTGCTACACAGGAATACTGCCAGAATACTGCTTCCACCAAAATGTTTATAACTTTCATAAATAAATGAATTTCTTTTTGCGCTCTTAACCATAGGCTAATAACACAACAAAGAACATACTATCAACTATGCATAACTCAATCTACAATATAACATGTGCGCAAAACAAAACTGTGCCTCCTTTTCTGCTAAACTCTAGAATATCATTGTGTTGACATCAATGACAATCATAGTCATGAATCCAACAACCACTATTATAGAATGATTGCCAAAGGCTTTAGAATTCATTCCTAACAATCTCCCCCATTGGCATTGATGGAAACATAGATGAAAAAATCCAATGTTCCAAAAATCCAATCATTGCTGCTCAACTGCACTACTACTCATCATCAATCAAATCTTGCTTCATTATCCTATTCAATCTCTCCAACAAATGTAGTTCCTTAATGTTTTTCATGATTCTCTCCCCCATTGACATCAATGACATAAATTATATAACTACTTCAAACAATAGCTCAATCTCAAAAGACACTATTCAGAAAATACATTCACAAAAGTCCTCATGACTCAGCTTAGATACACATACTCCCCCATAGAGGAAGTACCAACATCCAATCCAGAAAATAGATAGGGCCATAAACCACTGGACGGATGCAACCAACTGCATCATTACTCAAAAGTAGGTTGGGACATAACCCTAAGCATACCTCTCAGATACTCAAATTTATCCTTAGGCAAAGGCTTAGTAAATATATCTGCTATATGCTCCTTTGTGCTTATGTACTCCAGTTTGACTTCTTTATCTACAACTTTCTCTCTTACAACATGCTACTTGATCTCTATATGCTTTGTTTTAGAATGTAAAACCAGATTCTTAGACATACTAACTATACTTATATTGTCACAATATATGACAATAGGCTCATCAAACTTGATTCCAATGTCCATCAACATCTTCTTCATCCAAATTATCTGATTATAATTATTTGTTGCTGCTACATATTCTGCTTCTATTGTACTCTGTGAGATACAATTCTACTTTTTGCTCAACCAAGAAACTAATCTTCCTCCAAGAAAAAAGGCTCCATCACTAGTGCTTTTCTTATCATCAACATTGTCTCCCCAATCAGCATCGGTATATGCACATAGGGTAAAATCATCAAAATTTTCATACCACAGTCCATAGTCCATTGTGCCTCTAAGATATCTCAATATCCTTTTTACTGCTACATAATGTGACTCTCTAGGTTCAGCTTGAAACCTTGCTACCATTCCAACTGAATGTTGTATATCTAGTCTAGTGTGTGTCAAGTACTGCAATCCACCAATCATAGATCTATATTTATTTTGCTCAACTTCTGGTGTCTCATCTTTACTAGATAGTTTATGTCCTATAACCATAGGTGTTCCAACTGGTTTACAATTCTCCATACCAAATCTTTTCAACAAATCATTCAAGTACTTTATCTGACTTATAAGGATACCATCTTTGTTTTGTGTTATTTGTAATCCCAAAAATTATTTCATTTCTCCAATCATACTCATTTCAAATTTTGTCTTCATTTCATCAGCAAATTTGTCACTAGCTTCATCTTCTCCTCCAAAAATAATGTCATCAACAAAAATAACGAAAACTAACAATCCATTCTCAATTTCTTTTGTGTATAAGTTACTATCAGCTATTCCTTTGGTAAATCCCAATTTTAACAAATAATTATCTAATCTAGCATACCAAGTTCTAGGTGCTTTCTTTAGTCCATACAATGCTTTCTTTAGTTTACATACCATGTCTCCTTCTTGAGTCAAAGGAAAACCTTCAAGCTACTCAATGTAGACTTTTTCTTCTAATTCACCATTCAGAAATGTTGACTTTACATCCATCTGATACACTTTGAATTTCTTAAATGCTGCATAAGCCAAAAATATTCTTACTGCTTCAAGTCTTGGCATAGGGGCAAAAGTCTCTTCATAGTCAATTCCTTCTTGCTGTGAGTATCCCTTACATACCAATCTTTCTTTTTTTCTAATTACTTCTCCTTGTTCATTCATCTTGTTCCTGAATACCCATTTAGTTCCAATCACATTTTTGTCTTTAGGTCTAGGGACCAATTCCCATGTCTTGTTCTTTTCAATTTGATCCAATTCTTCTTTCATAGCTTTAATCCAATGTTCATCTTCACAAACTTCATTAGTAGACTTAGGTTCAATTTGAGAAATCAAACGTAAATGTACCCTCTTTCTAGTCATAACTTCTTTGTCCAAACTTCCAATAACTTGCTCAACAAGATGATGTCTTGATATATATATATTAGGTGTCATAGTCACTGATCTTTCTTCAACTATAGATTCTTCTCTAGATTCTTCTCTTTTTTCTTCAGCATGACTTTCATTCAACAATTCACTGTCAGTCTCAAAAAAATGTTCAGTAGTTTCAATGTTAGGCTGAGGGTTAGTTCCTTCATCAGATTCATAATCAAGCATTCTTTCCTGAATTTTAAACTTCTCATCAACTTTTACATTTTCACTTTCAACAATAGTTTTAGTTCTCTTATTGTAACATCTATATGCTTTTCTTTTCAAAGAATATCCAAGAAAAATTCCTTCATCACTTCTAGGATCAAACTTTCCTAT
The DNA here is from genome assembly GCA_027943335.1 of Chamaecyparis obtusa. Lineage (NCBI taxonomy): Eukaryota > Viridiplantae > Streptophyta > Pinopsida > Cupressales > Cupressaceae > Chamaecyparis > Chamaecyparis obtusa. The sequence continues at coordinate 735,186 of BSBK01002215.1, read as the reverse complement.
ATCATCATCTCTCTTAATATAAGATTTGCTTCCAAAAATTATAAAATACTTAACTAAGGGTGCATGTCCAAACCACAATTCATAAGGTGTCTTGTCTGTGTCTGCTCTGATTTGTACTATGTTCATTGCATATACTATTGTATTCACTACTTCTCTCCAAAATGTCTTTGCCAAATCACCTTCAAATAACATAGCTCTAGCTGCTTTAGTCACTGATCTGTTCCTTCTTTCTGTAATACCATTTTGTTCAGGTGTTCTAGGGGCTGATAACTATCTCTTAATACCATTTACTTCACAAAAAGTGTTAAACTCTTTAGATGTAAATTCTCCACCTCTATCAGATCTCAAACATTTAATCCTCATTCCTGATTCATTCTCAAATTTATTCTTCATGACCTTAAACTTATCAAATGCTTCAAATTTTTCTTTCAAAAATGCAATCCACATCATTCTTGTAAATTCATCAACAAGAATCATAAAATACCTTTCTCCATAGAATCCTCTAGTCCTAGTAGGACCACTCAAGTCTGTATGAACAATCTCCAACTTTTCTGTAGATGTGAACTTCTTGCTAGGAAATGAACTCCTTTTCTTCTTAGCCATCACACATTCCTTGCAAATCATGTTAGTAGGCTTCATAATCTTAGGTAAGTCTCTTACTGCAAGTGTAGAACTTACTTTCACAATATTATCAAATTTTATATGAAAAAACCTTCTATGCCATAACCAACTATCATCAATCTTAGTCAGCAAGCATGTCATCTCAATAGGGTTCAACTAAAATACATTACCTCTGGATCTAGATCCAATTCCAATTAGATTTCCATCTTTATCCTTAATCACACAAGTTTTCTTAGCAAACCAAACTTGATATCCTTTATCCACTAACTGTCCAACGCTCAAAATATTATGTTTCAATCCATCAACAGAGTAAACATCATCAGGATTAGTCTTTCCATCAAGAGTAATAGATCCTATACCTTTAATCAAACAAGGTGCATTGTTACCAAGTCTAACAACTCCTCCATCATAATTTTTAAACTTTATGAATTTTCCTTAATCACCAGTCATATGATGTGAACAACCACTATCTATAATCCAATCATCTTTCTTTCAATTCCTGCTTCAATTTCTTCATCATTTTCATAATAACATTCTTTAGATCTTCTAGGCTTAAAATTGTTTCTATACTTCTTAACTCTCTTAGGACACTTAGATGCAAAATGACCATATTCTTGACATGTCCAACATTTAAATATTTTCTTACCATCTGGTTCTCTTTTCACATGCAAGGAAATACCTTCTTCAATCTTCTTATCTTCATTAGATTTGGATCTACTACTGCTAGCATAATCTCCATTCACACTTGTACTTCTGGATAAAGTAGGTCTAATGCTAAGAGCACTAAATGGTGTCTCCACTCTAGGTAGTTCTCCTGATAATCTCAAATTCATCTCTATTGCTTCCAATCTTCCAAGAAGAGTCTCTCTTGAAAATTTTGGTGTACAAGGTATCACTTGTTCAATCATTTGTGTAGTCTGCGTGAATACCGGTGTCAATGTTCTCAAAATCTTCCATATTACTTCATTGTTTGTCTTTTCACCTCCACAAGACTTTATTCCTACGATAGTTTTTGACATCCTACCAATATAGCTTCTAACAGATTCATCTTCCATCATTCTTATGTCTTCAAATGCACAAATCCAATTATGTAACCTAGCTTTCTTTGCATGTTCATCACCTTCAAAAGTAGAATTTAAAGCTTTCCAAATATCATGAGATTTAGTTAAACCTTTTACCTGACTATATTCATTTTCTAGAAGTGCTGATAAAAGTTCTTCTCTTGCAAGTATGTTACACATAAATAGATCTACCTCATCTTTAGAACTTGTTTCGAGATTGTCTTCTTCAATTATAGTCCTTTCATTCTTTGTAATCAACCAATAACCTAGTCCTAAACACAAGAGATGTGTCTTCATCTTTTCTTCCCAACTGTCAAAATTTACTCCATCAAACTTAGGGCTTTCTTTCCTAAAATTCACCATAGATCTCCTTAAGTTGTTAAACTTCTCTTTCAAGGACCTACCGCTCTGATACTAATTGTTAGAAAGTAAAGACCACCAAGATAACTGAGAGGGGGGGGTGAATTAGTTATCTAATAATAAAACCATTTATCAACATTAACTTCAATATCATCTTTCATAGCTTTAAACCATATAATTAATGTAGTAACCAACCATAGAAGGATAATCATACACAATGAAACAATAACACAAGATATGTTAACTAGGGAACCTCTTGATCAAAGAGTAAACCCCGGTGGGAATGATGCACTAATATGAAATTTACTTGTTAGAGGATGGACCCTGTTAGGAGTCTTATGAAATACATTTAGTACATATGAATCTCTTTTAGGAGATTTTGAATCCCTGTTAAAAGATTCTAATCCTGTTAGGAGTTATGGAAGATAGAAGGATCCACTGCCCAAAAAGCTTCAAGGAAAGATCTCTGAACTCACTATCCAATAGATCTTAGGATTATTCAATAGAATAATATGAAATATGTTACCTCCTTCACACTATGCCAAAACTTCACTCTCTGCTACACAAGATCACAAATCCAGATCTTTGTACTTCGCAAGTCTTCCTTCATCACTGAATTAGCTCTTTTCTTCACTTCATGCATACATTCGCATCAAAACTTTCACAACTTCATATTACAACTCTTACAATCCTTTTATAACAACAAGGAAAAAATTCCTTCCTTTATACCACACTCAAATAATTACAAATGAGTCGGCATGTAAATACAAAATAATAATTTCAACACACTACATCAAAATTACATAAAACTGTCAACTTCCAGATACAATAACTTTCCAATCATGTGACCTTGAAGTTTGCGCTGTGAACCAAATCACCACCAATGAGTCTCAAACTTCCCTTTAACTACACAGAATTAGATTCCATCCTGGTTAGGAGATATCCTCTGATTACCAAAAACTGCTACACAAGAATACTACCAGAATACTACTTCCACCAAAATGCTTATAACTTTCATGAATAAATGAATTTCTTTTTGTGCTCTTAACCATAGGCTAATAACACAACAAAGAACATACCATCAATTGTACATAACTCAATCTACAATATAACATGTGCGCAAAACAAAATTGTGCCTGCTTTTCTGCTAAACTCCAGAATATCACTGTGTTGACATCAATGACAATCATAGTCATGAATGCAACAACCACTACTACAGAATGACTACCAAAGGCTTCAAAATTCATTTCTAACACATAGGGGTTCTTGAGAATTCACCTTCTAGGTCATCCAAGGTAGAATTGAAAGGGTGTCTCTTGAAAACATATCTTTTCCTATCTACAATATCAAGCACAACAGGTGTAGCCATAACTTACATGTTTTATCAGTTCAAATAAGTTTTCAAGAAATTATAAAACATCATGATGGATTAGGGATTCACAAATGATCAATCAAACTCTTTCATTAGTGAATCAAACTTCAATACTTTTCAATAAACTTCTAGGGCTTATGTAATCTCTAATTTCTCTAGCTTGAATGTAATGACTGATCTATAAGTCTCTGTGTACTTTAAAGTGAAAATTCCACCATTAATGCTTTCCACATAAATAAGAATTTGGATGAGATTTTCCAACTCCATTATGAAATCAATCAAGAAGTGTGCTCTTGCACATAGCATTATATTGTCTCCAAGATGTTAAATCCCAAAGTGCATACTCTGAGGGTGAGTATACTAGCTACGTAGGGGTCTAGAGCTAAATTAGCTCCCCCTATGACCCTTGGGGTCATTCATCTAGATGTAGAGGGTGCGTCCACTATGGATACATCCAATACATACTCATTAACCTTATCTTTCTTTGCCTCTGACCAAGTCAAGCTCGCATCTTCTGAAGCTTTCACAAACCTAACTTCTCCTTTGATATCCAATATTAACTCTTCTAGATTTTGCATTCTTGATCTAAAAAACTTTGAGATGTGTTCAACCTTGTTACAATACTGATAAATAACTAGAGGCCTTAAACTCCTCTACGCATTGATATGGGTTACCATTTTACACTATCTAGCTGAGTGACCATTATAATTACATATCTGACATGTAATACTCTGACAACTTCTTGCATTTTTTTGATTCTGATTTTGCTGATTATGTTGAGTCTTTTTCTTCTGACTTGTTCTACAATTCATAGCTCTATGACCAAATTTATTGCATGAATAACAGTAACCATTGAAAGGTCTTACCTCTTTACAATTCCTTGCTATATGTCCTTGCTTGTTACATGCATACAAATTTTGGTCTACTGGTTTGTGCTCATCCTTAGATGGTTCAATATTGTCTTTAGTCTGATTTCTAGTCTCCTTAGAATCTATGGTGTCTTCTGGTGCTTTCATCCTTGCTCACATGTTATCAATCTAATGTCACTGGTATCTCCTTTAAGCTTCTGAGAATATAACTAAGATTCTATCATATCCTTTCTTGTGTGTAATTTATCAATGTGATTCTTTGCTTCATTTAATTTAGATTCTAACTTTTCTTTGTTGTTTCTTAGCTCCAAAATTTCCATTTTTTCTTGCCAAAATTCTTCATTTAGTTGAAGGTTCTCTTTGATCCATTCTTCATAGACTTCTTTATTGTTAGTTAGATTGTCATACAATTCTTTAATCTAATCTTTCAGAGATGTGTTCTCTGCATTTATATTTTTGACCATAATCTTTAAATCACTGTTAGAACAATCTTTCAAATCCTTTCTTAGCTTCTTGATGAATACTTATGCATCACTAACTTTCAATTTTAGTTCTTCAACTTCTTTCTTAGATCTATCAAGTCTTCAAGGGCTTCCATAAGATTCTTCTTTAGATGTTTTTCTTCTTCTGAACTGATTGATCTCCTCAAGTGGTTAAACTTATCTTCAGAGGACAAGAGCTTTGATACCAATTGTTAGGAATGGGAACATTGAGAGGGGGGGGGGGGTGAATCAGTGTTCACTATATTTAATCTTTTTTTACTTTACTCTAGAAACTTAACTTGATTTCTTAAGTACTGAAATGAACTTCAATGTAAACAAGATAAAAAATCACAACACATAACACCAATATAGTTACAGGGAAACCCAAATAGGTAAAAACCTTGGTGGGAATTGACACCCACTAAGAACTGCACTAGTGTCTTATGATCCTTGTTAGAAGATCTGCAACCCTATTAGGAGTTGTTCTTTACAATGCTTTTAGTATAGTGACCTTGTCAAGGGTCAGACCCTATTAGGAGTCTTTTACAATAACCCTATTAGGGATGGGGACACACTATCCTAGAGCTCACTTCTCAAATGGTGAAGGCTACAACCTTCTAATCTTAGATACACACTATATCTGCTAGATGAACTGGTGCTATGACACTACTTGTTTGATCAATTCCTTTGATGCATTAATGCTTTGACCTCTTGTAAAGCTCTAATACATTCTAACTACTCTTCACTTACTTCTACTCTTCTTATATTCTCATATCAACTTCCATACTTTATTGTAAAGGTGCATCTAATATTTATATGCGCTATCAAAACAATTAACTAGGTTAGCCTATAACCGATTACATACAACACTTCCAAGTCAATTGACTCAAGAGTGTTTACAAACAAAGATGTTTATATGTCTACAACCTAATTATAATAGGCACATACCCATTACAAAAAAATATTATAGCCGCTAATTAGAATAGTAACAGTCGACTGCATACTTTGTTATGTTCTGGCATTCACTAGATGTACCTCTTCAACTATCTATGTCTTTGTCATACTATTTTATCTGATCATGTGCTCTTAGAATTAGCATGAATACACACTTACCATCTTAACTTCAAGGGTGAATACCATAACTTGGTCATACGCACATATGTTGATCCTCTAATATAGTAGTGCTCTACTAACTATCCATTCCTCTATACTTATCCATATTATGACCTTATAATAATGTGCGCTGAATCCAAAACTCTATATGAATTTTTTTCCATAATGACAACACTATATCTAGTCATATAGAATAGTATAGTCAACTTGCCAATAGTGCACCTCTTCTCTGGGCTGACTCTACAACTTCAAGCCTAGTTGCAATCTACCTCAACATATCCATGATAGCATTATCATTTCCTCTACTTCAAGCCATCTTGACAATCAAGTTCTAGCAAGATCATAACCTTCTGCAAGTTATAGGTCAAATTTTAGATCTGCCACCCTACAACCAATATAATAAGGTTCTCCACGATCCAATCCATAAGAAAGAATTTTCTCTGATACCACTTGACATAAGGGAAGGGTAGCTAAGGGAAGAACCAAGGTTAATTAAGACTTCTTAAACCCGCAAACATGCCCTATGAAGAGTTACACATGGAAGCAATATGAAAACCACCTAAAATCAGTGAAAACACAGTGGATATGAGACAAGAAACTGGTCATAATACTGGTGCAATTATATTAAGTATTCCAACATGCTCAGCTGTGAGGCCTTCTAGGTTTCGGCCTTATACAATGACAATTATGAATTTAGAGTCTCAGTTCACATCTCAATCCTCTAATCTACTATCCTCAACTAGAACTACCTCTATATCAACCCAAGCTCCAAATATATAGCCAACAAAGCCACACGTTAGCCAGTCAGGCAGTTAATTACAATATAGGTCCACTTAGGAGGAGAAACCAAAACTAAAGCTAGAAATAACAAAACATGATGTGAAGTTGCATTTAGGTCCACACATGATCCAACAATAGATCCCCAACCATGCAAGATCCAATTTCCCCATACGAAACTGTACAAGCTGAAATACCACATGTTTCATGAGCGAAACTGGCAAAAAATTGATGCCCAAGGAAAATTGTGATAACTTCCAGATCCAAATGAATTAGGACATGCACTCTTAGGATAATGCTCCAAGTTAGGTCCACATCACTACATTAACTTTGCAAGGCAAGAAACCAACAACAACAATGGCTAAAAAACAAACATTAGACTAGTACAGGAAACAAGAAATATTTTTGGTGATGCAAGATTGCTCAAGACCCAAGATGCTCCTGCATCATAATGAAAAATCTTAATCCATGTAGGAGTAACATTCTCCCCCTTTGGCATTAGTATCAAAAAATTATATCTATATGCTGACTGTAAAAGTCTGAACTTAAAAATTTACAAAACCAAAAAATATGTAAACTCAGTGAACTCCCCCTTTGAACATACTCTCAGTATATATACATATGTTTTCCCCTTTTTTTTAAAATAATGGAAAAGAATATACTTAAAATTTCTCAAAAATATTTGGGTGGGTTTTCTTTAGATTATCCATGAGGTATTCCCATTCCTCCTTAATATTTTCTAGAGCAATCTTCTCTAAGCCCACTTGTGCATGCATGTCAAAAATGTTTTTTATGACTGAGATCTCGGGGGTGGCAATCAATTTATTTTCCTTTGTCACATATTTCTACATCACCTTGAGATGTAGTAGTAACTCACCCTATAGCTTAGTTACATATTCTCCTATTTGGTCCTCTTCCTTCCTCCATTCTAGTTTTAACCACTGAATGCGCTTAACCTTTGAATAATGCACCTAAAATGCACATTTCTCACTTGTTAGACTAGTTGCACTATCTTTTAGATCTTCATCTAATTTCCTTATCTTTTCACTAACCTCAATAGTGAAGTAATATATAGTGCATAATTATTTCAAAATTATAATAACCTTTTCAATAATAATTTATAAATCTTTTACTACCTCTAAAAGATTTACCTTGTTCTCTACCCCTACTTGGCTGATCTTTTTAGTTAGCTTGTACTGAATCTTTTTTTCTTCTCTTTCTTCAATCATATTCTCAACATTAGTAATTGGACCATTGATGCTTTTAGCAAGTAGTGCAATTTGGTCAATGATGGGGGATGATTCATCTACATTGACATCTCAAGAAACTTGCACTAGGATTTCCTTAACATCCTCTAGCATCTTTGTTTTCTTATGGTCCTGCCTCAAATTTTCTTGAGCTTCTCTTTAAGGTGCATAGTGTGTGTGTGAAAATTGTACCTAGCTATGGACACAACACTTCAGTAAAACATTAGAGGTTAGCAAAATCAAAATCAAAATCTGCAAATAATTGAAACTAAGCTAACTAGGTGATTTACTGCCTTCTAGTAGGTGCAAGTATGTATTCTCAGATTAGACCAAGATTAGTGACAATGCAACACCTAAACGAAGGATTTAATGCTAAAAGATGAATGTAGAATGAGTGCAAATTAATTTATATTTTTGGATTTTTGGTGCAATTAGGATGAAAAACTGTATGAAACTAATCTATAATTGAATGCAATGATATGTACATTATCCTAACAATGATATGAATTGATATGAAAAAATATGCAATGCTATAAGAAACAATGAATGTTCTCACAAAGTCTCCTATTCGCAAAAGCTTGATTCTTCGTACACAATTTTGCTAGAGTAATTGTGCAAATTTGAGAGATATCTTTGTGAAGAGCTGAGCCTTGTTTTTATAGAAATCCAGGGTTTGAGGATGCATAAGAAAAACCATAAATCACTCTTGATAAACTCAGGTTGATTTTTTAGTTAACAAGAAATTAAGAATAAATAAACTCATAAAATTATGCAAAAAGCAGTTTTTATCTCAAAATAGAGTTTAGTTCTCTTTTTGAACTCATCATCAAATGTTGAGTTTAGAAAGTTGGCAAATTGAAATTGAAAATTGATTTAAAGTTAACTGCTTTTCTGATTGTGCATGATTTAATATGAATTAATTTAATAAATAAAGTGATTTATTTTCCACTTAACTAATTTTTTTGAATTAAAATAATTGATTTATGGGTTAATCAATTATTAAATCAAACTTTATTCTAATTAAATCATTAAATTTGACAACTTTGATTTTAAATCAATTAAATAAATATTCAATTGATTGTTTGTAGGAATTTTGATTTTTTGTCAAAATAAAAACAATATTAATTAGGAATAAATGCAATTAAATCTAATTAAATAATTAAGTGGTAGAATTAAATTAATTAATTAAATATTCATCATATTCAATTAATCAACTTTAGGACAAGTAATGATATTTATCACCAAATAATATTCAATTAAAGGTAATTGTGATAATTTAGGAATATTCAAAGAATATTCCCTGATGCAGAATTAAGATAATCAATTAGGTTTTTAATAAACTGATGTGCAGATGTGCTTTAGGTTAGGACTTTGATGTTGATTTCGATCGAATTGTTGATGTAAGAGGTTAATGAACCTATAGCCCATTTTTGGGGTATTACATTTTTCCCCTCTTTGAATTACTGTGTGAAGCGTAGTGGTTCAGAGAATAATATGTGTTTGATGATCATGAAAGATTGTGAGACATTAACCAATTTTGAGACAAAAACTGATTGAAAGATTGGAAAATTTGATTCAGGTCCTGGTTGACCAAGAATTATGATGATGTCAACTATAGCAACAATGAACTAGTGATTACGAAAAAGTATCAAAATGCCTGATTCTGAACTTTATGATTATGAAGAAGTGAGTGACCTAATTGTCCAAAGGAATCGAAATGGTATCACATCTAAACCCTTCAGTTATGAAGAACCAAGGAAATAACATTAATGAACCAATGGTTATGAAAAGTTGATACAATTTAGAAGATTGATTAGGATACCAGATTGATATGGATCTTGATGAATCTGATATGCCCCAAGCGATGTGCCCCAAGTGACGAGGTCTTTTGATGAATCAACAACTAGACGTGGTTGTTGTCTTGATTACTAAGGAAATATTTGATTTACAAACTTGATTGATGTGCAATACCATGCCCCCTTCGGGATGAAAATCAAAATATGACAAGAAAAGTCAATGTTAAATGGTTTAGAAGCATGTTAATTGATTTTAAGAAGTGGTTATACGCATCTGAGAATGCATTCTGCATCATTTGGAGGTCCTCGAGACTAAGTTTGACTAGGTTTGACCATGAGTTAACCAAGTTGAAATTTGAATAGTTTGATGTTAGATAATCAGTTAAGTTGAATCCTAGATTTTTTTGATGTTTAGAAGGTTGATTATGCAAGCAGTCGGCCATCCTGGGTCTGAAAATTTTAAATCATGATTTTGACATATTAATGATCTCAGATTTTGATTTTGATCCCAAAAATGGGTTCAGACCGTCGAAACTAGTTAGGAGTGCCTGCTTGGTGATCTGTTAAGAAGACCTTTGTGTGATACTCAGTCCTTATGATATGTTTAGCATATTTTTGAAGGATCGTTTGAGTGTCAAGCTGATTTAGGCAATCATGAGATAAATGCAATCATGCAAAGTACAAAATGAGATGGAAACCTAAAACGTAGGACCTAGTCACTGATCATGTGTCAGTCATTTTCATCATTGGATATTTTATTAGGTAACTAGATAAATCAATACAACATCCACTAGTTAGAAAACATTGAACATATAAATATTAAATTTTATGTCAAAGTCAATACAACGCCCATTGGTTAGACAATCATGGACATATGAATATTGATTTTGTTTTCTGAATGTCGGATTAGATATAAGCACCAAGGCATAAATGCCAGAATGACCTGAATATCATGTCCATTTTGATATAGCAATTTGTATAAGAATCAAAACATAAATGTCATGATGAACTGAATACACCTTGCAAAACAAACACACCAAATAGTTTGCAGAATTCATTCTTGTCTCCAATGTGAATTACCCACAGTGACCCTTTATCATTCACATCCTTGGATAATAGCCATTCATAGTAGGATTTCAAAATCATTCACAAAGATGTAAGCTAGATCAAACTTCTTTAAATTTTCTAGGTATCAATGGTCGAGATACTCATGGCCATCCAATATGAGATGAAGGCTCTTACAAACAGACACCATTTCAATCCAAATTTTCCAAAGTTGTTAGATTTTCACATACAAGTAGAAAAAAAAGAAAAGATTATGCCCCCAATCATCACTCTATAAATCCTGTAAAGGACATCATCAAAGAGTTTAAAAGGACACAATATGCAAAAAATATCAATGTGAACCAGTAAGCATATAATGAGATAAAAGCACGCAGAAAAGATTGTTTTCATTCGTGTTGATGTTTGTTTGTGTTGTTGTAGATGCAAAATCCTTTTTGGAAAGGAGACTGACTAAATGACTTAGATGTAGCTTCAATGGACCCTGATTGGATATGACACACCTAAGATACTGAGGACTGTAGGATATGACTTTGATTGCCCCCAAGTTTGAACATTGATTGGATACAAACGTTTGAGCCGATTGGTGTACAGATTGACTTTATTGAAAATAGGAATGCAAAAACAAACCAAGAGATATGTACAAACTAAAGCAAGACTGAAAGCTGGGAAAGACCAAGATTGCACTGATAGATGGAGCATTTTGAACAAGTGGTACCCATTTGCTAGGTTTTCACCATCTTGGTAGAGATTCTATTTTTTCTACCAAGGCGCCTGTTTCTAGGTTTTCACCAAGGCACTTTTTCTTTTTCTTAATTTTTTGTATTTTTTATTTATTTAAATTTTTTTGTATTTTTCATTTTTTTATTTTTTTGTGATACATCAAGGTGCATATTTTCTAGGTTTTCACCAAGATGTTCATTTTTTAAGGATTTTTTCATATTTTTATGATTTTTTCAGGACATTTTTTAATACTGAATGCCTTAGGCATAGAATTTCTTCAGATGGAGAATGTTGATTGGTTCTCAGAGTTGTTCTCCTTCAGTCATTAAGTGTTGATAGGATCCAAAACCAAATGTAGTAGTGATAACAAAGGGACCCAGCTAGTTGGGTTCAAACTTCCCCTTGTGTTCTCTATGTGATTGATTTTTAGGATTTTCTCTCAAGACTAGATCACCAACCTAAAATTCTCTATGTTTGACCTTCTTGTTGTAGCCTGTAGACATTTTCTTCTAATATACTCTAAGATGATCATATGCTTCTTGTCTACGCTCATCTAGTATTTCAAGTTCTTGCAACCTAGACACTATGTAGTCATCATCAATTACTAGACCATGCATTCTGATTCTTAGTGATGGGATTTCAACCTCAATAGGTAGTACCACTTCAGACCCATAAACTAAAGTGAATGGTGTAGCCCCAATGGGTGTTCTGATACTTTTTCTATAGGCCTAGAGAGATGGATTATCATGAGATGTCAGTCTCTTCCTATTTTATTAACTATATGGTGTAGAATTTTCAACAAATTCTTGTTGGATGCCTCTACTTGTCCATTCCCTTGAGGATAGTAGATAGATGACCAATGTTGTGTAATCTTGAATTTTGAACACAAGGGATCTAGGTCCTTGTTCTTGAATTGGCCATCATTATCTGTGACTATAGAATGTGGAATACCATATCGACATATGATGTAGTTCAGAATGAATATTGAAATTTTTTTGTCGGTTGCTTAAGTCAAAGGGACTTCTTCTACCCATTTTGTGAAATAGTCTATCACTGTAATGATATGGGTATGCCCATTAGAAGAATGAGGATGTATGGCTCCTATAAGATCAAATGCCAATTGGTGAAAAGGCCATTATGTAGTAAAGGTAACTAGATCTCTCCCTGATGCATGAATTAAGTTACCATGTACTTGACACTTTTGACAATTCTTTGCAAACTTGATAGCCTCTTTTTCCATTTTAGGTCAATAGTACCCAGCCCTAATAATTTTTTGAGCTAGTGTTAAACTATTCAAATGTGATCCACATATACCATCATGGAATTCCTCTAATGAATGTTGAGACTCTTCCCATTCTAAACATCTAAGGAGTGTACCATCTAGACCTTGTTTGTACATATCATTACCAATTATGACATACCGAGATGCATTTCAGATAAGGTATCATTTCTCATGGCAGTTGAAGGTATTGAGAATGATTTGATCTCAAAGATAGGAGAATAGGTTTTTATATATGGATGAATCATGACCAACAATAGTGCAGATCATGTGGGTTTTGGGGGAATCATATGCAGGATAAGATAGTGCTTCCACTAGGAATTTGTAACGTAGCTCATGTTCAGGCTGCTGTAATAAAGTAGATAGTGTTTCCATAGCATAAACAACTTTATTCTCTATTCTAGGAATTTTTTCAAAGGTGATAGATATGAAATATTTATTTGGATCATCTACCATTCTCTTGTATGGGATTAGCTTTCCATCTTTGATTTGATACACATCATTGACTTGGTGTATTATAAGTTGTGAGTCTCCATGAATGTGTAGTTTTGTTACTCTCCATTCAATTGCTATCTTCATGCCATTAATAAGGGATTCATATTCAACAATATTGTTTGTGAAAGGAAAATTTATTTTTAAATGCTTTAGGGATTGAGTATCCTTGAGGAGTGATGAACAATATGCCTGCTCCAGATCCATTCTATGTATAGGAGCCATCAAAGAATAACTTCCATGCTCTAGAAGAAATATTCATGATAGAAGAATCTAGGAATTCCATTTGCATTAGTGTATCATCAAACAAAGGTATGTCAACCAGTTAATCTGCAATTACTTGGCCCTTGGTAGCTTTTCTTTCAACATATTCAATGTCAAATTCACTTAATAGCATCACCCATTTAGCTAATCTACCTGTGAGAGAAGCTTTTCTTAGTATGTACTTTAGTGGATCAATCTTAGCTACTAAATGTGTGGTATGAGCCAACATATAATGTCTCAATTTCTATGATGCAAATATCATAGCTAGACAATCTTTCTCAATCATGTAATAGTTCTTCTCATATGCTACCAATGTTCTACTAATATAGTATATAGCTCTTTCCTTCTTGTTCTCATCATGTTGTGCTTGTAATGCACCCTGTGATGTATCTGTGGTGGAGACATATAGAATCAATGGATTCCCTTGAATAGGAGGCATCAAAATAGGAGTATTTGATAGATATTTCTTGATATGATTAAATTTATTTTCACATTCCTCATTCCATGCAAAGGTCACACCTTTATGTAATATCTTTGTGAAAGGTTGTGATATGTCTGCTAGCTGAGATATGAAGCGTCTAATAGATTGCACTCTCCCTTGTAATGTTCTCATTTGGCTGATATTCTTGGGAGGTTGCATCTCCATGATAGCTTTGACCTTAGATAGATCTACTTCAATTCCTTTCTTTAAAATAATGTAGCCTAAGAGCTTTCTAGAAGTGACACCAAAAGAACACTTCTTAGGGTTCAGTCTGCGACTAAACTTCTCCATTTGATCTTGTATTTTTCTCAAATCATTTAGATGTTTAGAATCTTATCATAGATTTTTCTAAAGTATCATCAACATAATCATCCATAGTTTGATGCACCATGTCATGAAAAATAGGCATCATAGCTCTATGATATGTAGCACCTGCGTTCTTTAAACCAAATGGCATGACATTCCAATAGAAGGTTCCCCACACAAATGTGAAAGCAGATTTCTCTTGATCCTCTAGAGAAATTTTGATTTGATTACATCCAGAAAAACCATCCATTAAAGAATAGATCTTGAAGCCTACAGTCATGTCCACTATCATATCAATGTTAGGTAGTGGAAAATCATCCTTAGGGCATGCTTTGTTTACATCTCTAAAATCTGTGCATACTCTTATAGATTTGTCTAGTTTCAATATAGGTACTATATTTGAGATACATTTAGCATAACCAATAAAACAAATGAATTCGGCTTTTAGTAGTTTCCCTAATTTAGCTTTAACCAAGAGTGCAACATGTGGATGCATCTTTCTCAATTTTTGCTTAACGGGTTTGACCATTGGAGCGATAGATAAATGGTGCATTATAATATCAGAATCCAACCCTAGCATATCTAAATATTTCCATGAAAAGTTGATCTTCTTTTCTGTTAGGAATGTGGTAATTTTTTTCTTTTCTTCTTCTGATAAAGATTTTTCTACATGGATCAACTGTGGTTCTTCTGTTGTTCCCAAGTTGATGGATTGAGTGGGCTCAATCAATATTGGAGATATGTCTTGTAAATGACTCAGAAGGACATAAAATATCTCATCCTTAGGTGTCTTAGAGAGGTTTTCACCTTCGAATACATCATTTATTTTTCCTTTTGTAGGTTTTGAGACTGCCACAAAGTGGTTTTCACCCTCAAAACTCCTTTTCTTTTTATTTTTATTTCTATTATTTTGACTAAGATACTTGATGTCCAACTCTATGATGCTAATGCTTAGTTCACTAATGGAAGTCATCATAGGCTCAATTGCATTGAGGTAGCAAGCAAGGGCATAGTCATTTGGAAAGGTATAGATACCTTGGATCAGATTTGTGGAGGTTTGGTCAAGAAGTTTGGGATGTTGGATAGTCAAAGTGGTGGAATATTGGGAAAAAGTGTTTATAGATATGGATCTGTCATCATCAATCCTAACTTGAGTCTTGAGTTCAGAGGTGATATTATAACTCAAAACATTCAATTCATGAATAGGCTCAATGTCAATGTGGGAGTCCACTTTAGCCATAGGTGTATTAGACTCGTTAAGTTCATCATTTTTCTCTAGACTTACATTGGGTTTATGTGCCTATTGGTGAATAACATCAATATGTTTTTCTGTGATAAGCTCATCTTTGTCTGGAATGACTCCCCATTCATAGTCATTTGATTCCTCATCTATGCCTCTAGAAAATCTAAGAATGTGTGTAAATTTAGGATGGATACCCCAAGAAGGGTTACCCTTAGAGTCCGATTTGATTCATACTCATGAGAATCTATCTCAGAATAGCTTCCACCTTCCTCCTTGTCTATTTGGTTTTCTTCAAGATCAGCTAGTTCTTGTGGTGCAATTGTCATTTGTTCCATAGTAGGTTCTTGTGTATCTACTACATTGATGTTCTCCTTAGTTTTCTCTTCATCTTTGACGAGGTCTAGTATTTCTTTGGGAAAATGCTCACAAGGAATGAGCTCATTAGTAGTGTCTAAATCATCACTGTCAGATTGTGGTGTTTCTTCCTTTGGTTGAATTTCTACTGATGGTTCAATCTATTCAAAGACATGTGGAGAGCTTTTGCTAAGATAGAAAGGCTTCTTCTGATATCCTAGACCTATTTTATTCTTGTTTTTTTAGCCACAATGATCAAGAGGTGATAGAAGACCCTTACCTTGTAGTCCTAGAGGCCCTTTTCTAGTATATCCAATTTTTGTGATCAATTTGTCTCCTGGTCCATATGACTTCTGAGGAATTTTTCTTGAAGTGGAGTCACATTTCTAGATTGATTGGGATTGAGAATCATCCTTGTATAACCATGCAAGCACAACTTCTTCCTCCTCAAACTCTTGTTTAGATACTTGCTTTGTGACAAAGCTTCAATTAAATATGACCTGCGATTCTTTAGCTATAAGTTTCATTTTGTCAGAAGATTGTCCATAAAATTTTAGGGACAACGGGAGAGATGTGAAAGATAAAATGGGTTCCATTGTGTATTCTCCCATGCCATTGTCTTTGATTTTGACTTCTTTAGAAATTTCTTCTATCTTGGAAGTTGATGCAATGTCTTGCTTCTTAGTCAAGGATTCTCTATTATTAGGAACAAGTTTATCAACACTTTCTTTCAATGCATTGCAAGTGGTGGATAGATTAGTCAGAATCGTCACCTCTACTCCTTCATAAGGAAATTTCACACATTAATGGTATGTGGAAGGAATAGCTCTCATTTCATGTATCCAGAGTCTCCCTAGAAGGATGTTGTAAGCCAAAGGTAGATCAAGAACTTGACATGTGATATCTCTTATAACTGGACCTGTTTTGATTGGTAGTACAATTTTTCCTTTGGAAGACCTTTCTTGTTGATCATATGCCTTGATAGTTATCTTCTTCTTAGGATCAATACCAGCTTCAGATAATCCCAACTATGTGATCAAGCTATAAGAACACATGTTGAGACTAGTGCCTCCATCTATCAACATGTGTTTGACATGATGGTTTTGGATCAAGACTTCAATATGCAAGGGCTGGTTATACGGATGGCTCAAGGAGTTATCATCTTCCTCTAAAAAGGAGATATATTGTGGAGACGTTAGATGATGAGCCATAGCCTAGAATCTATCTAAATAAAGGTTGTGAGGAACATTGGATCTGAGTGGAGCTCTGTCTAGAATGGCTCTATGAGCTGGAGATATCCAAAGCAACTCAAACATGGAGATTTTTACATTTGTATGCTGGAGTTGTTGGACAATACTGTATGATGTTTTCCTTGTGTCTTTAGGATTTGATTTAGAGGCAGCCTTCTATTTAGAAGCAGATGAAATATTAAAAGGCACCTTAGGGACATTTGATGAATCTGAATTTTGTCCTTGTAGATGCACCTGACCTTGTGATCAAGTAACTGCATTCACTGATTGATTATCCCTATCCTTTCTTGCAATTGTGATGACATTGCAACACTAAGCTAGGCATGGTTCAACCATATTTATGATAGCATTGTTTCTAGAGTAGGCATAATTGACTTTAGCACCCACATTAGGATGAGAAGACAAATCTACTAAACCATGCTTCAGAAATGGTTTTGTGAATGTTGTGTGATCATTATTGCTTTTATGATTTTCAATTACAATTTATCCATTATCAATTTTGTCTTGGATGATGTGTTTCAAGTGTATGCATTT
>BSBK01002215.1:705000-712500 GCA_027943335.1 Chamaecyparis obtusa | reverse complement strand
GGACCCCTTAAGACACAATTGAGCATTCCAATGTGTCAAAAGGGGTCATAGGGACTTCCTAGGGGTCCTAACACATGATAAGGCATATTAGGACCTCTAGGGAGTCCCCATGACCTCTTTTGACACATTGGAATGCTCAATGTGTCAAAAGGGGTCATGGGGACTCCCTAGGGGTCCTAACGTGTGATAAGGCATACTAGGACCCATAGGGAGTCCCCATGAGCCCTTTTGACACATTGGAATGCTCAAGTGTGTCTTAAGGGTTCCAAAGACCCCTTAAGACACACTTGAGTGTTCCAGTGTGTAAAAGGGGTCATGGGGACTCCCTAGGGATCCTAACGCATGATAAGGTGTACTAGGACCCCTAGGGATTCCTCGTGACCCCTTTGGATAGATTGGAATGCTCAAGTGTGTCTTCAGGGGTCCTATAACCCCTTAAGACACACTTGAGAGTTCTAATGTGTCAAAAGGGGTCATGGGGACTTCCTAGGGGTCCTAACGTGTGATAAGGTGTACTAGGACCCCTAGGGAGTCCCCATGACACCTTTTGATGCATTGGAACACTCAATTGTGTCTTAAGAGGTCCTAGGACCCCTTAATACACAATTGAGAATTTCAATGTGTAAAAAGAGGTCATTGGGACTTCCTAGGGTTTCTAATGCATGATAAGGTGTACTAGGATACGTAGGGAGTCCCCATGATCCCTTTTGACACAATGGAACACTCAAGTGTGTCTTAAGGGGTCCTAAGACCTGTTAAGACACACTTGAGATTTCCAATGTGTCAAAAGGTGTCATATGAACTCCCTAGGGGACCTAACATGTGATAAGTCATACTAGGACCCCTAGGCAGTCTCCATGACCCCTTTTGATAGATTGGAATGCTCAAGTGTGTTTTAAGGTTTCCTACAACCCCTTAAGGCACACTTGAGCTTTCTAATGTGTCAAAAGGGGTCATGGTGAATTCTTAAGGGGTCCTAACACATGATAAGGCATACTAGGACCCCTAGGGAGTCCCTGTGACCTCTTTTGACACATTGAAATACTCAAGTGTTTCTTAAGGGGTCCCAGGAAACATTAATACACACTTGAGCATTTCAATGTGTCAAAAGGGGTCATGGGGACTTCCTAGAGGTCATAACACATGATAAGGTGTATTAGGAACCATAGGGAGTCCCTACAACCCTTTTGAAACATTGGAATGTTCAAGTGTTTCTGAAGGGGTCGTAAGACCCCTTAAGACACACTTGCCCATTCCAATGTGTCAAAAAGGGTCATTGGGACTCCCTAGGGGTGCTAACACGTGATAAGGCATACTAGGACCCCCTAAGGAGTCTCCATGACACCTTTTGACACATTGGAATGCTCAAGTGTGTCTTAAGGGGTCTTAGGACATCTTAAGACACACTTGAGCATTCTAGTGTGTCAAAAGGGGTCATTGGGACTCCTACAAGTCCTAACGTGTGATAAGGTATACCAGGACCCATAGGGAGTCCCAATGACTTGTTTTGACACACTGGAATGCTCAAGTGTGTCTTAAAGCATCTTTTGACCCATTAAGACACATTTGAGAATTTTAATGTGTCAAAAGGGGTCATGGGGACTCCCTAAGGGTCCTAACACATGATAAGATGTACTATGACCCCTAGGGAGTCCCCATGACCCCTTTTAACACATTGGAATGCTTAAGTGTGTCTTAAGGGTTCCTACGACCTCTTAAGACACAATTGGGCATTATAATGTGTCAAAAGGAGTCATGAGGACTTCCTAGGGGTCCTAACATGTGATAAGGCATATTAGGACTCCTAGAGAGTCCCCATGACCCCTTTTGACACATTGGAATGTTCAAGTGTGTCTTAAGGGGTCTTAGGACACCCCTAAGAGACACTCTAGCATTCCAATGTGTCAAAAGGGGTCATGGGGACTTCCTATGGAAATGCTCAAGTGTGGCCAAAGGGGTCCTAACATGTGATAAGGCACACTAGGACCCCTAGGGAGTTCCTATGACCCCTTTTGACATATTGTAACGCTCAAGTGTGTCCTAAGGGGTCTTCGGACCCCCTTAAGACACACTTGAGCATTCTAATATGTCAAAAAGGGTCATTGGGACTTCCTTGGTGTCCTTACATGTGATAAGGCATACTAGGACCCCTAGGGAGTCCCCATGACCCCTTTTGACACATTGGAATGCTCAAGTGTGTCTGAAGGGGTCCTAGGACCCCTCAAGACACACTTGAGCATTCCAATACCTCAAAAGGGGTCATTGGGACTCCCTAGGGGTACTAACATGTGATAAGGCATACTAGGACCCATAGGGAGTTCCCATGATCCCTTTTGACACATTGGAACACTCAAGTGTGTCTTAAGGGGTCTTAGGACCCCTTAAGACACACTTGAGCATTCCAATGTGTCAAAAACGGTCATGGGGACTCCCTAGGGGTCCTAGCACATGATAAGACATACGAGGACCCCAAGGGAGTCCCCATGACCCCTTTTGACACATTGGAATGCTCAAGTGTTTCTTAAGGATAGCTACGACCCCTTAAGACACACTTGAGCTTTCCAATGTTTCAAAAGGGATCATGTGGAGTTCCTAGGGGTCCTAACATGTGATAAGGCATACTAGGACCCATAGGGAGTCCCCATGAACCCTTTTGACACATTGGAATGCTAGAGTGTGTCTTAAGGGGTCCTAGCACCCCTTAAGACACACTCTAGCCTTCCAATGTGTCGAAAGAGGTCATGGGGACTCCCTAGGGGTCCTAATGCATAATAAGGCATATTAGGACCCGTAGGGAGTCTGCATGACCCCTTTTTATACATTAGAACCCTCAAGTGTGTTCGAAGGGGCCCTAGGACCCCTTAAGACACACTTGAGCATTCCAATGTGTCAAAAGGGGACATTGGGACTCCCTAGGGGTCCTAACATGTGAAATGGCATACTAGGACACCTAGGGAGTCCCCATGACCTCTTTTGACACATTGGAATTCTCAAGTGTGTCAAAATGGGTCACTGGGACTTCCTAAGGGTCCTAACCCATGATAAGGCATACTAGGACTCCTAGGGAATCTCCACAACCCCTTTTGACACATTGGAATGCTCAAGTGTGTCTTAATGGTTCCTCAGACCTGTTAAGACACACTTGAGCATTCCAATGTGTCAAAAGGGGTCATGGGGACTCCGTAGGGGTCCTAATGCATAATAAGCCATACTTAGACCCCTAGTGAGTCCCCATGACCCCTTTTGATAGATTGGAAGGCTCAAGTGTGTCTTAAGGGGTCCTACGACCCCTTAAGACACACTTGAGCATTCCAATGTTTCAAAATGGGTCATGGGGACTTCCTAGGGGTCCTAATGTGTGATAAGCCATACTAGGATCCCTAGGGAGTCCTCGTGACCCCTTTTGACACATTGCAATGCTCAAGTGCATCTTAATGGGTCCTATGACCCCTTAAGACATACTTGAGCATTCCAATGTGTCAAAAGTGGTCATTGGGACTTCCTAGGTGTCCCTAATGCATGATAAGGTGTACTAGGATCTCTAGGGGGCCCCCATGACCCCTTTTGACACATTGGGATGCTCAATTGTGTTTTAAGTGGGTTCTAAGACCCATTAAAACATAGTCGAGATTTCCAATGTGTCAAAAGGGGTCATGGGAACTCCCTAGGGGTCTTAACATGTGATAAGTTGTACTAAGAACTATAAAGAGTCCCCCATGACCCCTTTTGACTTATTAGAATGCTCAAGTGTGTCTTAAGGTTTCCTATGACCCCTTAAGAAAGACTTGAGCATTCTAATATATCAAAAGGGGTCATGGGGACTTTCTAGGGGTCCTAACACATGATAAGGCATACTAGGACCCGTAGGGAGTCCCCATGATCCCTTTTGATAGATTGGAATGCTCATGTGTTTCCTAAGGGGTCGTAGGACCCCTTAAGACACACTTGAGCATTCCAATATGTCAAAAGGGGTTATGGGGACTTCCTAGGGGTCCTATCACATGATAAGGTCTATTAGGACCCCTACGGAGTTGTCATGACCTGTTTTAACACATTGGAACACTCTAGTGTGTTCGAAGGGGTCCTAAGACCCTTTAAGACAAATTTGCGCATTCCAATGTATCAAAATGGGTCAATGGGTCTCCCTAGGGGTCCTAACCTATGATAAGGCATACTAGGACCCCTAGGGAGTCCCCATGACACCTTTTGACACATTGGAATGCTCAAGTGTATCTTAAGGGGTCTTAGGACCCCTTAAGATGCACTTGAGCATTCCATAGTGTCAAAAAGGGTCATGGGGACTCTGTAGGGGTCCTAACACTTGATAAGATGTACTAGGGCCCCTAGGGAGTCCCCATGACCCCTTTTGACACATTGGAACACTCAAGTGAGTCTTAAGGGGTCCTACAAACCCTAAAGACACACTTGAGCATTTGAATGTGTCAAAAGGGGGTCATGGAGACTCCCTAGGTGTCCTAATGCATGATAAGGCATAGTAGGACCCCTAGGGAATCCCCATGACTACTTTTTAGAGATGAGAATTCTCAAGTGTGTCTTACGGGGTCGTACGACCCCTTAAGACACACTTGAGCATTCCAATGTGGCAAATGGGTTCATGGGGACTTCCTATGGGTCCTCACGCATGATAAGGCATAGTAGGAACCCTAGGGAGTCTCCATGACACCTTTTGAAACATTGAAATTCTCAAGTGCATATGAAAGGGTCCTAGGACCCCTTAAGACACACTTGAGCATTCCTATGTGTCAAACATGGTCATTGGGCTTCCTAGGGTTCCTAACATGTGCTAAGGAGTACTAGGCTCCCTAGGGAGTCCCATGAGCCCTTTTGACACATTGGAATGCTCAAGTGTGTCTTAAGGGATCCTAAGACTTGTTAAGACAGACTTGAGATTTCCAATGTGTCAAAAGGGGTCATGGGAACTCCCTAGGGGTCCTAACATGTGATAAGGCATACTAAGACCCCTAGGGAGTCCCCATGACCCATTTTGACACATTGGAACACTCATTTGTGTCTTAAGGTTTCCTACGACCCCTTAAGACACACTTGAACATTCCAATATGTCAAAAGGGGTCATAGGGACTTCCTAGTGGTCCTAATGCATGATAAGGCATACTAGGACCACTAGGGAGTTCCCATGACCCCTTTTAACACATTGGTATCCTCAAGTGTGTCTTAAGGGGTCTTATGACCCCTTAAGACACATTTGAGCATTCCAATGTTTCAAAAGGGGTCATAACCCCTTAAGACACACTTGAGAATTCCAATGTGTGAAAACGGGTCATGGGTACTCCCTACAGGTCCTAACACATGATAAGGCATACTAGGACATGTAGGGAGTCCCCATGACCCAATTTGACACATTAGAATGCTCAAGTGTGTCTTAAGTGGTCCTACAACCCTTTAAGACACACTTGAGCATTCCAATTTGTCAAAAGGGGTCATGGGGACCTCCTAGTGGTTCTAATGCATGATAACGTGTACTAGGACCCCTAAGGTTTCGCCATGACCCCCTTTGACACATTGGAATGCTAGAGCATGTCTTAAGGGGTCCTAGGACCCCAGAAGACATAGTTGAGCATTCCAATGTGTCAAAAGGGGTCATGGGGACTTCCTAGGGGTCCTAACACATGATAAGGTGTATTATGACCCCTAGGGAATCCCCATGACACCTTTTGACACATTGGAATGCTCAAGTGTGTTAGAAGGGGTCCTAGGACCCCTTAAGACAAAATTGAGCATTCCAAAATGTCAAATGGGATCATTGGGACTCCCTAGGGGTTCTAACGTGTGATAAGGCATAGTAAGACCCCTAGGGGGTCCCCATGACCCTTTTTGACACATTGGAACACTCAAGTGTGTTTTCAGGGGTCTTAAGCCCCCTAAAAACACACTTGTGCATTCTAATGTGTCAAAAGGGGTCATGTGGACTCCCTAGGGCTCCTAACATGTGATAAGGCATACTAGGACCCCTAAGGAGTCCCCATGACCCTTTTTGACACATTGGAATGCTCAAGTGTGTCTTAAGTGGTTCTACGACCCCTTAAGACACACTTGAGCATTCTAATGTGTCAAAAGGGGTCATGGGGACTTCCTAGAGGTCCTTACACACGATAAGGCATACTAGGACACCTAGTGAGTCCCACATGACCCCTTTTGACACATTGTAATGCTCAAGTGTGTCTTAAGGGGTCCTACGACCCCTTAAGACACACTTGAGTGTTACAATGTGTCAAAAGGTGTCATGGGGACTCCCTAGGGGTCATAATTCATGATAAGGCATACTAGGACCCCTAAGGAGTCCCCATGACCCCTTTTGATACATTGTAATGCTCAAGTGTGTCTTAAGGGGTCATCAGACCGCTTAAGACACACTTGATCATTCTAATCTATCAAAAAGGGTCATTGGGACTTCCTATGTGTCCTAACGCATGATAAGACTTACTAGGACCCCTAGAGAGTCCCCATGACCCCTTTTGACACATTGGAATGCTCAAGTGTGTTCGAAGGGGTCATAAGACCCCTTAACACACACTTGAGAATTTGAATGTGTCAAAAGGTGTCATTGGGACTCCCTAGGTGTCCTAACATGTGCTAAGGCATAATATGAACCATAGAGAGTACCCATGACCCCTTTTGACACACTGAAATACTCAAGTGTGTCTTAAGGGGTCTTAGGACATCTTAAGACATATTTGAGCATTCCAATGTGTCAAAAGGGTTAAGGGGGACTCCCTAGGGGTCCTTACATGTCATAAGGCATATTAGGACCCCTAGGGAGTCCCCATGACCCCTTTTGACACATTGAAATGCTCAAGTGTGTCTTAAGGGGTCCTACAACCCCTTAAGACACACTTGAGCATTCCAATGTGTCAAAAGGGGTCATGGGAACTTCCTAGGGGTCCAAATGTGTGATAAGGTGTACTAGGACCCCTAAGGAGTCCCCATGACCCCATTTGAGACATTCGAATGCTAGAGTGTGTCTTAAGGTGTCGTAGGACCCATTAAGACACACTTAAGAATTCAAATGTGTCAAAAGGGGTCATGGGGACTTCCTAGGTGTCCTAATGTGTGATAAGGCATATTAGAACCAATAGGGACTCCCCATGACCCCTTTTGACACATTGGAAACCTCAAGTGTGTCTAAAGGGGTCGTAGGACCCCTTAAGACACACTTGAGCATTCCAATGTGTCAAAAGGGGTCATTAGGACTCCCTAGGGGAAATAACACATGATAAGGCATACTAGGACCCCTAGGGAGTCCCAATGACCCATTTTGACACATTGGAATACTCAAGTGTCTCTTAAGGGTTCCTACAAACCCTAAAGACACAAGTGAGTGTTCCAATTTGTCAAAAGGGGTCATAGGGACTTCCTAGGGGTCCTAACATGTGATAAGGCATACTAGAACCCCTAGGGAGTCCCCATCACCCCTTTTGAAACATTGGAATGCTAATGTGTGTCTTAAGGGGTCCTATGACA